>JAPYYQ010000272.1:0-93768 GCA_030522585.1 Anagyrus pseudococci
TATATATATAATTAAGAATAGTCGTTTATTCGCAATTTGCATATGCATGTAAAATGTATATAAAACGGAGGAGAGAAAATAAAATGAGAGACGTTGCAGGATTGCGCAAGGTGTACCCGTATTACTTCACCTTCACGACGTTCACTAAAGGCAGATGGGTCGGTGAGAAAATCCTCGAGGTCTTCGCCCGGGAATTTCGCGCACATCCAGCCGAGGAGTACGAGCGGTGCATTCAAGCTGGCACCCTTACGGTCAACTATCAGAAGGTCGACGTGGACTATCGGTTGCGACACAACGACCTCCTCGCCAACGTTGTTCATAGGTAAGCTTCGTGGCAATTAAATTTTATTCCTTCTCCTATCACCCTCTTTTCTTTTAATACTTTTTTTTTCTTTCTCTCTCTCTATCTCTTACTCTCCTTCTTCTCTTTCTCTTTCTTTACGAGTATCTCTTTCAGAGCTCCTTACGACCTGCGTATTATTCTTCCGCTGTTACGAATAATTCGCTCTCCGGGTTTATCCTAGAAAATTATATCGCGACAGTCGAGAGAAAAGTAGACTCGCTGCGGTGTCGGTGCGCTTGAAATTCATGCAAAACATCTCACGAAAAACTTTATAGACTCGTCGGAATGTGCCAGCTTGCTTACGAGAACGCGATTGTAAAAAAAAAAAGAGAAAAAAAAAAACAACAACGCAGCAGGCTCGTGTATCTTGTAAGTTTAGCGAGCGCACGCGACATGTAGCAGGCGCATACACCTCTCATCTCTGTTAACACGAATTTTGGACTAAAGGAAGGCATGAGAAACGCATATTGCAATGACGTAAGCGCGGTATACTGCTGCCGCAGCCGCTGAGGCAGTTCAAGCTCAACCTGTTCTCCATTTAGCGACGTGCGTGTACGTGCATTCGAGGAATAAGGGAAGAGAAAGAGCCGACGACGTCCGAGCTGAGACACGCGGTAGGTAGGTCTAGGCCAACTGGGTTTTATGGCACTGGAAGGAGTATAACCGCGAGAGCCTCGTCGTCGGCTCTCCGTCCTTGGCATCGATTAAATCATGAAAGCCGTGTCATCGTTTTCTCGCGGCTCTATAACCGATTCGCCGTATAGCTTCAACGAATTCACCTTTTTCCATCGGCTGCTCTCTATAACGCTTTATCCCCAATTTTTTTGCTCTCGCGCGGTTACTGCAATCACCATTTTAAATGACTGTAATTCCACGCGCGTACTCCGATTAGGAAAAAAAAATATTTTCTATTTCAAGAAAAATTTATTAATGGTATAGACGTAAGAATAGTACGCGAGAATACTCGCGTATGTAACTCTTTTATATAAAAAGCAATTACTCCAGAGCTAAAGTTAAAATAAGTAATAAAAAAACCTTGAGCTTACTTTCTCGACTCCTTTAACTCCTTTAACTCTCTCAAGTTTCGGTATGTTGCTAATAAAAAAAAGGGTAAATATGTGCTGGATATAATTAAATAACTCTCGGGCAAATGTAATTCAACAGTGGAATGAAACAAATTTAATTTAACTCCTAGCCTGGAAACTATTAAAAAAAAACACGTTGCCGTTCCTTGGCCATGAAGAAAAAATAAAAAAAAAGAAGAAATTCTCTTTTCTAAATTTTCGACAATAAAATCCCTTTTCCGTGCCGAGGCTACAACAGGAAGTGTCCCTAGTGCTGGTTCGAGCCAAGCCAGAAAGTTCGATGCCTCCCTGGACGTGCGCTCATTTAATCCAGCATATTCTCAAGTATATCTTATCATCCATGGAGTCCCGTTATCGAGATAACCAAGGCCCGGCTATGTTGACAATTTGGCCAACAACAAAGCGACTCTTACCTGTCCGTCTCTCCCTTTTGCAATTTCACCAAGCGCTCGATAACTTCAGGCAAGAGAGGTAGTGACTAAGAGGCGTAGGAGAGCTAAGGGGGGGAGGGTCAGGTTGAGTAGACGCTGGTAACCGGCGTAGCTCGGTAATAAAGCCAGAGGGGGGGGGGGGCTGCGCGCTCCTTCAGCTGGCAAGCCGACAATAATTTACTCGGCGGCAACAACTCAGCGGCTCCTGCCTCTAATCTTGATTGCGCGCCCCGAGAAATCCGGGGAATTACGGGAAATAGGCGCGCGCGTGCCCGTAAACTCGCTACTTTCCCCCCTGCCCGTCTCTGTCTCTTCTCCGCTTTTAATTGGCTTTCCTAATCATTCATATTCTCCACAATCGGATCTTACGCAGCGCCGATTCTCAGGCTTTCCCGTCTGGCCGGCTGCTTTCCTGCTTCGTTGCCTGCCTCCTGGTTAAGACACGTGGCATCAGGGATGTGGATCGATTGGCCCTCGGGAGGTTCGAGCACTCGATTTATCCCTGTTGAACTCAAACGGGGAGCGAAGGTGAATTAGTCTCTCTTTCTCTCTCTCTCTCTCTCGCTCCTTCGCAAGCTTGACGTGCCGCTACACTATTGCTTGTCGGAGTGATTTTGGACTTATTGACCGGTTCTTAATGCTCCATTTGGATACAAGGAGTTTCAAATTGACGTTTCGGCTTTGGATGACCGGCAGGGGGAAGCAGGGGTGGCAGGTGGCTTTGTGAAGCAAATGGCCAGAAGATACTATGGAAATCCTGACCCACAAACACGATACACCACCTCTCATGGAATATTTATACTCACTTGCAAGCTCTAACTTTCTTTTAATCGAGTTACCGACTCTTGCTTCAACCACCGGTGCAGCTTTCCTATTCCCTAACAATTATACCTCAATTTTGCTATTCGGAAGTTTATTCGATTGTTTTTTTTTTTTTCACTAATTATCAGGCTTAAATTTTTGTTCCCCCCAAGTTTATCGTCGCGTTTATTTTGTGGAAGGAAAATGTTGAAATATTCGAGTCGTCAATTGAATTGCCGCAATTGTTTGCAGGAAAGAGCCATAAGAAAAACTGCGCGAACGTTTGATGAAACTTGAATGTCTTGCGGTAAGCGATAATACCTCATAATCGAGCAATAAAAAAAAAACTTCTTTCTCCTTGGCATCAATACCGGTAACACACAACATCAGTTAGCTCGAGATCCAATCGAAAAAGAAACTGCTCTCTCTCTCTCTCTTTCGCTCTTTCTTTCTCTCTTCAACTTCACTTCCTATTTGTACGTGATCTTAAACTTTAACCTGCTGAAGCTCGACCGCATTTTCTGTTCGTTGGGAATTTCATCGATTGAGAAAAATAACGCGTATTTTCTTTGACGACGAAAAATAAAAAAATAATCCTTTCGCGAACGACTAATTTCAACAATAAATAATTAAAGCTCTCGCGACAATGGCGGCATTAAAATACGTAACCCGAAAATTCCTTAGTAAATTCAGGATAGAACAGAAGCCTTTCGTATTCTCGGAACTTCTCTCTGTCTCTCGAACAAGTTATAAAATGGCCTATTCAAAATTCCGCGGGAGGCGCACTTTGATGCGCTCTCCGGCTCCCAAGAGCCGCGATAAATTGCTCAGAATCGTCCCGTTGGAAAATGCCGGAGAGGAGAGTGAATGAGGGTGAGAGAGAGAGAGCGAAATTGTCCGGGAATTGTAACATTCGCGGGGAATTCGTTTAGCCGGCGACGAATATTTTCCGCGCAAGGACGCTTTCATATTACAAACTACGCGCGTATATTATTTCACTTAGAGCGCATGGGGGAGGAGGAGGCAACGACGAGAAGGCTTTAGCCTTTTGAAAAACAGGGTTAATCTTATAAATTATTCCCAGGCAGTGGGAGGAATAATACCTAAGCCAGGCCGTTTAGCGACGTCTCGAATCATTAACGAACGACCTGATTAATAACAAAATAAAATCATGAAAATGCATCCGGCGAATGAATAAAACGCGAGAAGAACGCGCGCGCTTCTCTCTCTCTCAGTAACGGCTTTTGTCGCACTCGTCTCGCCCTTCGAGCGAGCACTTTGCGTCATTCGCACAGAAAGAACGAGAGAGAAAGAAAAAGAGAGCCGGAAAAGAGTAGAGAGTGAAAAAGAAGAGGGACAGAGAGGGAGGTTAAAAGAAAGAAAGGGAGAGGGAGAAAGAGAGTGAAGGATTAGTGGACAGTTTATCCGCACCGCAGCGCAACTCCATTTAAAATGCTAATTCGCGCTCCAGAGAGGACGAGGAAGGCGGGCGGAGGGGAGGGGGGGAGGGGGGAGATGAGACCGCGTGGTGTGCGCCGGGGCAAAGCTGGCGGGTGGCGCGCATCTCTTGGAAAATTTTTAAATTGCCCCGGCTGGCTTAATTATTAATCTTGGCCAAGCCGGCGGAAAATTTGAAAGGCAGATGCAGAAAGAAGAGCGAGAGAATGCAACTCTGGCCCCGACGAATCCGCGGCGGTTATTCCTCAACGACCGGATAAATAGGACTAGGCTGCTGCGCATTGGCATTTTCACCCCCGCACCCACCCTTTACACTCGCACCTTTTATACACGGCCAACCCCCGCTAAATTTCAAGTCCATTATAGTAACCCCCGTCGGCTAAACCTGTACTCTCGCTCGGCCTAAAAATATCCATCCAGCCCCCTCCCCCCTCTTTCTCTTCTCTCTTGCTCTCGTGTGTTTGCGAGTAATTTAAGCTACAATGTACGGAAAGCCGCTGGAACATTGTGTACTCGTGGTGTTTTCTCCCCACGCCGGCCTCGAGCGACGTGAATACGAGCTGAACGTCAAAGAAATAGTCTCGGAGCTTAATTGCTCTTCTTTATTAAGTACACACAGACCAAAGTTGTTGTTTTATTTATTTATTTATTTTTTTGCTACCTCTTCGTTCTTCGTTGGCGAGTAAGAAAGTAAATAGAGAAGAATCATATTTCGGGGAAAAAGTCTAATGAAATTAGAGAGAGCTCGGCGATGTACACGCGTAATTCAGCTCGCGTAACTTAGTATCACTGCAATTATTACTTTGTTTTATTTTCTTCGCTTCTCACGCCACGTATACCGAGAACCTTTCCACGCGCGAGACACGAGGAGAGAAAAGTTACGCTTTTCTCAGCAGTGCAACACAGTGCATTCTTCTTCTGGCAATAATAATGCTTGTGCAATTTCACCTGCGCGCTACAATCAAGCTGTTCTCAGATGAGCGGGGAAAGTCGAAAAAGCGCGTTGCAAACAATAAGGGGGAGACTCATTAAATTGTCGGTAGCGAGAAAAGTGCCAAGTGCCATACGTGCACGTACGTATATCTGTTGCAATATGATGCTCTTGGGTAATTCACCCGCGAGCCCCCGACGACGTTACATGACTTTTGAATTATAAGCTTGTTTATGTTGTTGATGATCAATATTCAAGATAGCGTAATTAGAATTATTGCCTTTTAGCTGGTATTACATTTGTCGGATAAACGAGAATTTTATGCGTGGTCGAAAAAAAAGGAAGCTCTCGTGTGTGTTTAATTGAAATGGACCCGGCCTTTTTTTATTTGTTGATGATTATAAGATGCATTAAATAAAAACATAATCGTAATTTGTGCAAAGATATTCCGATTTCCAGTGCAATGTTTTTTTTTATTAATATTCAAGATACTGACCGAGATGATTATTCATGGCACATATATGCAAAAAATGAAATAGTTGATGAGGAGTTCGTTTAAAAGCAATAAATTTTTACCGAAATTTTTCGCATTCTTAAACATGTAAAGTGCCTAGTTAATAAATTTTACATCCTTTTTTGTGAATTTCGAAAAGTATGAATGTAAATGAAGGACACAGAAACACTTTTGATAATGCCCACCCGTGAAATTCAACGGAGTTAACTCTGATGAAATAAACGTTAATCTTATATTTAATCTTTTTGGATAAAAGTCTTGTTTGTTTACAAAACTACGTTGCCGACCTCGGCAAGTACATGGGAAATCAATTACAAGGAAAGAAGTACGGAACATTCGTTTGAAAATTAAACAAAAAAAAAGGGTTAATTGACTTGTCTTTTGATTAGTTCAGTAAGAGACGCATTAAGTTTATGTGCTTGGACGAGACTGCGGTGACGACCTACTTTGTTCAGGGTTTTGGCGTGTGTGTTTTTGGTCTGGCTGGCCATTAACATTGTCCTAATGGTTTTCGAAATCGATCATCATCCGATAGCGAACAAGTGTATGTACATTTTAATTACACTTAGCGTTAACAAACAATGCCTAAAATACAATTTCCGGATGCGTGAAAACTTTTTTTTCTCTCTCTCTCATAAGCAAAGTAAAACGTCGCTTTAAAATTTGTATTTTTCCATCAAACTCGACGGCAACGTTGAATTTCTTAATATTTAAGTTCGGCTATCAGTGGGCAGAGAGGCCAAAGTTCCAAACTATCAATCTAAATTCTCGGCCAAGTTGTAACGATCGAAATTGCTCGTTTACGCTTTTAAAAAACCGTCAGATTCGGATCGGAATTATTATGCACGTCACGCGCCGCCTGGGCAAATTAATAGCCGTAATTTCTCTCGTCAAGGCGCAAGCAGGTAAATCCGGAGGAAAATAATAAGCGCGGCAGCCCAGGGTTTCTAGGCGCGTCGAGACAGCCGATAGTGTATAGAGTCCCCAAAGATTCAAGTTTACCAAACTGTCTGGCATCTCCCTCCAGACAGACTCTCCTCCTCTCCGGCAGCATCCCTCGGAAGTTAAACACGCCACTAATAACCACTCGCTCATTAAAGCTTCATGCGGCAAAACAAGCACGTCAGCGCACCGTAGCAGCAGCAGCAGCGACTCCAACCTACGACCCTACCCCGCCGCGTCCCCTTATCCACTCGAATTTATCACCCGCGTGGCAATAAATCAAAAGTCGAGCGAGTAGCTTTGAAAACACATCTTGGCAGGCTCGTCCCAGGCTCCCTCTCTCTCTCACGCGCGTCGCTTTTGCTTTCGCGAGGGACAGCCGCAGTGCGGTCCGCCGCGGATCTAAATTTAAAATTTGCCAGGATATGGCTGGGGCAGAAGCAACAGCGGCAGGGCTTATATACCGGGCCACCGCCGGCCAGAGAGCAGCTCCCCGGCTGAGTTACGGTGTTTTTACTGAAACATATCGGCCCAGTGTGTACACCGCCAGCCCTGCCGCCGCTACTTTTGCTCTCTCTGTGTTTGCTCCGGCCGGCGGACTCGAGACGTCTGCATTAAAAATCGCGCCCATGCCTTGTGACAAGCTTTTGTTGCTCGCCACCCTCGGCCTGTGCCCCACTGTTGGGCTCCTCGAATGCCCGCGCGAATAAATCATGCCTCCCCGGACAAATGTGGGTCAACGAGGAAATTTCTTTTAAATAGCCAGCGCCGCATGATTTTTTCAAGAAGCCGAGAGAAAAGCCGACGACAGCTCTCCTCCTGCCTCCTCTCTACGCTCCCTCCTCTTTCCTACTCTCCTGCGAGCCGATGATTAAAAAAAATGCCGACTCGGGCTCTATTCTCTTTTTCCCTTCGCGGCTTATTGTGCGCCGGGCTAAATTTGTTTCGTCTTAAAATTTTTATTTCAATCCTTGAATACCAAAAGATAAAAAAAAAAAGAAGACCGGTAGGTTGATTCGGAAATATAGCGCGCGTACGTAAAAATTTTCCAAGCCAAGACGCATAACAGGAGTTGAAAGCTGTTACTTACGGGAGCGTACGTGCAGGAGGCGACGGGGAGGGTGGAAGCGCGTGCGAGGCCACATTTAGCCGAGGGAATCGATCGGCTCGCCAACTCATCGTCCCCTCCTGCGGATCCGAAGGTTTATTACACCTGCGAAAACCACGGCGAAATCGTTTTCGACCTTTTCCCACCGGCCCGCCGAGCTTTTACAATTAATTTGAAAATTTAATTTTCGACCCACTCTCTTCAACCCCCCTCTTTCTCTTTGATTTCATTATCAGCTCGATACGAGTACCAATTTACCTTGTTAGGGCAGCGCTTCGTTCTGGATTAGAAGAAAAAGTACTTGGACTAACGACAAAGTCCTTCTACGCGATATTGATTTAGCATTTCGGTTATCTTCTAAGCCAAAGGGGAATGTTAGAAATATCTTAATAAAACCAGTTCATTGTCTCGAGTTTAAATAAAATAAGAGAGAGGGACCGCTAAAGAGCGGTCGCGCACGTAAACATGATGTTGCAGTTGAAGAATCCTCTTAATCCAGTTGAACTTTGGCCAAAGATAAGCCTTGTACACGCTGGAAAGAGATGCGGACGAGTAAAAGGGGTTTAAGCGCGTCGGACACAAGTAGGCATAGATCAAGCAGTTGCCTCGCCGGCTCTAAATCAATAGATTTCCGCAAGCAGGCATGCCCTACCCTTCTCCACCCTCTTCCTCTAGCCCCCCCACACCCTCTCTGCCTCTCTTTCTCTATTCCAGAGATAAGCCGGGTAAAGGGACGTTAATCATCGTGGCTCTCTGACCGAGAGAGAGGGAGAGAGTGTGCCAACAAAAAGGCTTAGAATCAATATCGGTCGCGGTCGAAGCTGCACTCTCCACACGTACACACAACTGTTGTGAGCCCCTTTTGCTGTACTCCGAGTGCTTCTCACGCCGTTGCTGCTGCTACTGCAACTCAAGCCTAATCGGGGAATACTGGCCGCGCTTTAATTAGGCAATATTGGAGCTCCAGCGGCCACTCGATTTCGGTTGCAAATTCGTTAGCCAATCTCTCCCCTTACCCTCTCCCGCCCCGTTATTTCCGACTTCACAAAACCATTTCCGGCGCGCTTTGCCTTTACCCCCTCATCCACTACCACCTCGCCCTCTCGAAACGCCACGGAATCCGAGGATTAGTTTCTACGCTCGGCCGCTACTTTATTCTTTTCCTATATACCTCCTCTGACCATTTGCCCGTTTCGCACCGGCGCGACTACCATCATTTTCTCACGATTTTCCCCGTAATTTCTACTGTTCCTTCTCTTTTGTTTTTAGTGTTTTTATCCTTATTTCTATTCCTATTTCTCTCTCTCTCTCTCTTTTTCTTTTCGTAGATTGCTCGAGTAAAATTTTATACTTACACGAGCTTTCGTGTGTTTTCATATAAGTAATATTGTACTTTTAAACTGTAGTTTTATTAATAATTTCGTACAATTGTTTGGCATACAGTAGACGTATTTGCTAGAATGATTTGTTCCCTTATAATTTGTACGAAATGAAATTTTGAATTAATTTTTCGATTGTCAAGCGACAATCCATAATTTATCCATTCATTGCGTTAATATAATGCTGGCGCATCGAAGCAATGGCGCTTTAATAGCATTATTAGCGCAATATTGATGAAATTTTAATTAAGCCAGAAATAATAAAATTTTAATTATTCAAACGGTACAGTATGATCACACGTTTTTTTTTCTTACAACTACATTGTCATTGATGTTTGTCATGCCTTTCTTTGGTTTACTGCTTTATGGTAGTAAGATGAAATATCTATTGATGCGTACATCTGCTTGCAGTGAATTTGTATATTGTATAACGCACTGTATATCTATGTACAAGCGCACTTGGAAATTAAACTGCTAATTCGAACGGCGTGTCAACGCAGAGTTAACGTACTTTCATTACCACAGCGAAGCTGATTGAACGTATAAAACTTCTGATAATATTAGCTGCAGCGTAATCGTATAAGATTTCAGTGGCTCTATTCAAAATATAGCTAAAGCAAAATATTCATTTTCTGCTAATGTACGTACTTGCGTATGCGTTTATGTATAAAAAAAAATTAATAGTTTTACATTTTTTACTAATCTATTATTCAAAGGTTGCTTTCTTTTTCACCAATTACTCGTTACTACCTGACACTTTAACAATTTCTTAAACTAATTGTTTACTTTTTAAATGGGGAAAAACAAAGTTGTTTTTCTTTCTTTTATCATTTCCCGCGTGTACGCGAGTATGTGCTGCGGATCGAAAGAAAACTAGATAATAAAAAAAAAAAATAAATAAAAGTACAAGAGTAAAAAAAAAAAAAGAAACGACAATCGAGCGAGAGATTGAGAAAAAAGCCACTTTAAGCTGGTGCTGATTGGTGTGTTGCAGACACGAGGTGCCAGTCACCTCGGAGCCGATCACGGTGATACACATGGACGAGGACGTCGTCGTGGTCAACAAGCCCGCCTCCATCCCTGTAAGTGGTGTACTGCCAGGACTGTACTGCCAAATCTCATGCTTCATTCATAAACTATCACTCTCTCTCTCTCTCTCTCTCTCTCTCTCTCTCTCTCTCTCTCTCTCCCCCCCTCTCTCTCTCTCCCTCTCTCTCTCTCTCCCTCTCCCTCTCTCTCTCCCTCTCTCTCCCTCTCTCTCTTTATCTCATTATCATCATTATCACTGCATGCATCGATTCCGAAGTAATTAAAATGTAGGTCATTAGAACATCTGTAAAGAGCACGAGACGCTTATTAAACGAATATTTTAATTAGATTTCAACTTGACGAGTTTTCAATTTGCTTAGAAAATCACGTTGCTATGCGGAGCTATGAAAATTGCGCTCTTTGATCAGATCGCTCGTTTTTTTTTCATCCTTCCTTTCAACATTTTCTTTATTTATTTTTGCAAAACGCAATCATCGAACGAAAATTATTTAGCCGCTGAAAGCGCGAGCACTTTCTATTATATACTTATACCGCGCGTACACGGGCGCAACTATAACTGAAAAGTTAAGGCAGGCAATTAAGTTTGAAACACGCATTCGAAACTAAATTGCGCCTGCGTTGGCTTTGCGTCTGTGCGAAACTTTTGTAAGGAAATCAAATGAACGCACGTTGCGCGCGTGTCTCAAAGGTGCTGAATTATTATCGCTACGATTAAGCGCGGCTCTACGATCAAACGATATGCTGCTTCGGAATCGCATTACTTTTTTCTCTCTCTCTCTCTCTCATCTCTATATAATTTTTCTCGCCACCTCTCCATCGTCATTACTATATCATTATCATAATTTCTAATAAAAATAACATATGATAAGAGATAACGGGGTAACGCTGTATTATATCTCAATAACGTACGAAACAATGTATAATTTCAAAATCATACTTTATATTTCGAAAATGCATACTTCACACTCAGCTGGATTAAGCTACAGAATATTTTTACGCTGAAAAATCTTAAATTTCAGCTCAACAACTTCACACGAAAAAGAGAAAATTTTTAAAACTTTTCAGACCTGCTCGGACCTGCTTAGACCTCCAGCAAATGATTATTATCAATTTGTTTTCAGGACACTATTATAACATTATCCAAACCTTTCAGAAAATAAAAAAAGTACTTCTGCCAACTATCTACAAAATAAAAAAAAAAGAAGGAGCGAAAGATAGGTGCGCGTACACGCTTATAAGTCCCCGTGAACCTCGGTGCCACTTTATTATTCGTGCTCGTATAAAACAGTGTTAGTCAGTGAAAGGTAAAGGGTGGCGGTGGGGGTAGGGGGGGCGGCAGGGAGATTACGCTTCTAATCTAGCCGACAAATTCCCGCGAAAGAGCGACGATTCGCCGTTATAATAGCCAACGCGTGTCCAAGCTCCACCCAGCTTTCTCCCCTATCGGCCACCTCCCCTTTTCCGCCCGCACACATACACGCACCGACTCGCGTAGTACGTAGGTCGCGTGGGAGCTTTACGACTCTATGGACGATATGTTAGAAGCCGGGCGCATCGGTGAGCCATTCACTTTTTGATCACTTTGGGGAAAAGGGTTAAGAGCTTTCGAGAGACGCGCGCGTCAGGCGCACGCGGAGAAATCTAATTTACCCGCTGGTCCGCGCCGGCTGATCATTAAGCTTAATGCCAAAGCCGTACGTATAAACCGCGAAGTAGTTTGTCGCCCAAGTGTCGGCTCGCGATCGTAAACCACGGAGATTCGCACAGTTCAATGTTTTAAAATGCTTCTCGGGAGCGCGATGTTATATGCGCGCCCAAGCGTATGTGTGCGTGCGCGCGCACGTGTACGTGTGCCGCGAGCGAATGGACGGTGTTATTTTTAGCTTTTAGACTCTCGGTTTTATAAATAACGAAGCGAAGCCGCGCGCGTATTACAGGTGCTAATGCTGGAAATTATTGCGCCGGTTCATTTGCTCACCGCCAGCCCGGTTATATATATACGATTAAACTCGTGCCGGCTTATTCTTTTTTTTTTTATTTAATTCCGCTCGCGGGCTTGATGCGCGGAGTCGCGCGCCCTCTCGAAAATAAATCGACGAGTTTAAATTGTCAAGTATCGGTGCTAAGGTCGCATTTATTATTTCCAAGTTCTCAAAGTACCTCCCCGCCTGATTGATCGCTTTTTCGTATACCAGTTTACATTTATCATCCTATTGGCCGAGTTAATTTACGAATACCCTTACACTCGTTCGCCACGCGCGCTCTTTCTCTGTTAATAGCTATTTATAAAGCCCGTAACGTTTCATTTATTTCGCGTTTGTTATAAAAACATTTTAAGCTCTTCTCTATGCAGGGGGGGCTGAGCATTTAAAGTTACGATTTCATTTAAAGTTATTTAAAGTTATTTTTATGCTGACGTAATCAGTACAACGAAAATTCTAACTTTTCCGTTACAATTTCATAGATAGCAAGCGGCATTATTTTGAGGTTTAGTTGAACTACTTTCGGACGGGGTTGAAGATAAAAAGTAACTGTCACTGCCAACTTGTTTAACGATTGCAATTGCAAATTTTATTCAGCGCGTTAACGAAATATACATTGAAATAAGGCGCGTTTTTTTCCTTTGGAGGTCAAATAGAGCGTCGCGCGTTATAATTGCAATTACATTATGTCACTTGAAAAACCATCAACTTGAAAATTAGCTAAATAAACAGAAGGTCATCTCCGTCGGCTTATTCATTCACCAGCTCTCGAGTCTGGAGTATAAATACACGCGCGAGTCCGAGAAAGCGTTTGATTCGACCGATTTCAAAATGATTCCGGAAGTGCCCTGGCACGGCTCCGATTTGAAATTCTCTCCAATAAAGCTCAAGTCATTACCGAGCGAGGAAATTCGCGCAAGCTCGTCTGGGACGTAAGAAAAAAGCAACTCGTATATAAATGACATTTTTACAGGCGGTCCCGCGCGACAGCTACGTAGACGTACGAATTGATTAATCGAGATCAGAGCAGCGCGTAGTATGCAAACATTTTGAAAATATAAGAAAATAAAAACAGCAGCCACGGGATTTTTATTATTCCGTCGAGTTTCTTGAAAACGTCCATCCCGCATACAAAACGAGAGAGGCGGTTTACATCAATCAAGCTACGCTCGCGACTTCAAATATAATCAAACGAAATCAATTAATTTTTCAGCCCGCGAGAATCTGGCAAATATCAGCAGGCACACAACAGCCGTGTAATAAATCAGTCGCTAGAGAGAGCAAGAGAGAGAGAGAGAGAAAGGAAGAGTTGTAGTGAAGTCGAATATTTAAGCCCGCGCAGTTTGCATATTTATTTTGAAAGCTCGGCTACAGCTACACGCGGAGATAGGCACGCATGGGGGAGAAGGCCTCGCGCACTTGACTATCGATTCTCCATGGTTTTCTCTCTCTCTCTCTCTCTCTCCCTCCCTCTCTCTCTCTCTCTCTCTCTCTCTCTCGCACGTTGCAGCGAATCAAAACGAATGACAATTCCACTAGGTCCTCGGGCTTTTGTTCGACACCTACCCGGATTTTTCTAACGCAAATATTGACGGGCCGACGAGCAAGCATTAATATGTCTCTATCAATTAAACCATTTATATTTGCCGTTTCGAAGACAAAAGAAGAGGACTCGGCTCGCGATAATGGTAACGCGTTTCCTTTTTTTTTCGACCCTCCCCTATAGTTTTCGCTGTTTTCGGCCGGGTTCGCTCGAAAAATGAATTTTTTGTGTCAATCCAAGGAGCGAGAAAAAAAAAAAACAACGGCTTTTATATAAAACGTCGGCAATAATTGCTAAAAGTTTATTCTCGTTAATCAACGAGAGAGGGTAAAAAATAATAAATCGAAGTAAAAACTAGGCTAAGCTTCCGCGCTCGCTCGCAGACGGATAAATGATGGTATCTAAAGCTTATCGAGATACATCTCCGGAGCTTTCTCTGCAGCAGAGAGCGAAGGGGGGGGGGCAGCTTGCAACGCTATACACCGTAATCTTTTTAAACGTCCTGGAAACGCTTGTCTCCCGTGGGCCGGCTCGGGGAAAATCCATTGCTAAAGCTCGGCCCTACCGTCGTTCTTTAATTTACGAATCTGATTTCTTTTTCAACGTCCGAAACGCCCGACGACAGTTATAACGAGCTGACAAAAAGGGATTAATTTCAACGAAATCCCTCTTACCCTTTTAAAGTAGCAGCCGAGTTCTTTTTATGCGTCCGCTTTGCGACGACGTCCAAGCTTAAAATAATACATAATCCAACGTTGATTCCTGCAAAGCGCGCAAATTCTTTGGATCATCAAAAAAAAAAAAAAAAAAAAAAAAAAAAAAAGAAAAAATACAAAAAAAAAAAAAAAAAATGCAAAACAAAGGGAACAATTTTAGGAATCATTTAAATGGGAAATAAAATGCATGGAAAAGTGCGGGGAGGGAGGAAGGGGATCCGTGCACGTTTGCTCTGCTACTCGTTCGAGGTGTACGTGTTTGCGGACGCAGGCGAGGCGCGTAGATGGAAAAGCCCAGCAGTGCTGCCGTGCAAGCGGCGACTCTTCCTCCTCGTCCACGTTTTTCCAACTCGTGCTTTTTTCACGCGAGACGCGCCACCTGTTCTATCACTCGACCGCGACACTCCCCTCTTTTTCTTTCTCTCTTCGCGTTTCGTTATTTATTTTTCCACGCTTCGAGCGTAGACCCTCTCGAGCTTACGAATAAAAAAAACTCGAGGATCTTTTTTATTTCTTTTTTGGGGACTGGAATGGCTGTTTAACGAGAGAGCGTCTCTTTCTCTCTCGTTTTCTTTTGTTTCTTAAAAAAAAAAATAAAAAAAAACGGAACAATTTTCAATTAGCACAAAACTTCTGATTGCAATTGGTTGGTCAATTTGGTATGATTTTGAAATTTCGATTGTGTACATAAATTAATGAATATCATATTACTTAGTAGTACTGCGATCAATCTCGTTCATTTATTTATCTTAATAAACACTAACCGCTTTCTGCATGACTTCGAGCATGAAAAACTTTGTTCATTATTACAATTTATCTCTATTACCTTTGCCGCTCAAAAGTACATTTTTTTCAAGCAAAAAAAAATCAAATTCATCATAAGCTAAACATTCTGAAATTATACATTTGGTACCAAATAATCAAGCTAAGCTGCTTAAAATGTCATTAAGCTCAAGCTCAAGCGCATGCTCAACCCGTACAATTCGCGTTACAAATTTTTTAGCCAAATGTATAAAATGCAGAAAATTCATTTGCATTATTAAATGAAAATCGCGTAGTAACATTATCGAATACCTTCGATCATTTAACATTAATTAAAATTTCTCAAATTACAACTGATTTTTTTTTAAATAAATTATTAAATTGGAATACTCGAACCAAATATTACTGAAAAAATAATAATAATAATAAAAAGAGAAGCAAATGAACAATCTCGGACTAGGTGTATACTAACGGCAGACGAATGCAATTTTGCAGGTGCATCCGTGCGGTCGCTATCGGCACAACACCGTCGTTTTCATTCTGGCCAAAGAGTACAACCTGAAGAACCTGAGGACAATACACAGGCTCGACCGACTGACGAGCGGCATACTGCTGTTCGGCAGAACGCCCAAGAAGGCTCGACAAATGGAGCATCAGATTAGAAATCGACAGGTAGGCTCTTCTTTGCGAGACCTCCTCCCCCCACTTTTCTCTCTCTCGTGGCTTATCTTTCTTGCCCGAGAGCTTCTTCAAGCCCTCGCCTGCTTTATCGCGCGTCCCTTGTGCACACGAGGGCTTGCTTATTAAGGCCAGACGTCGTTATAAAATCCCTGCAAGTTCGAAGCTTCGGCGGAGGAGAAGAATTTAATAGTAACGATGGTATTGCAGGTGCAAAAGCAGTACGTATGCCGAGTGGAGGGTGAGTTCCCAGAGGACGAGATCGTGTGCTCCGAGCCGATCGAGGTCGTCTCCTACAAGATCGGCGTGTGCAAGGTGTCGGAGAAGGGCAAGGACTGCGTGACCAAGTTCAAGCGGCTCAGCTTCAACGGCAAGTCCTCGGTCGTGCTGTGCAAGCCCCAGACCGGGCGGATGCACCAGATACGCGTGCACCTCCAGTACCTCGGCTACCCGGTGGTCAACGACCCCCTCTACAACCACACCGTCTTCGGGCCGCACAAGGGCAAGGGCGGCAACATCGGCAAGACCGACGAGGAGCTCGTGCGCGACCTCATCGGCATCCACAACGCCGAGAACTGGCTCGGCATGGACGGCGACTCCGAGATGAGCCTCTTCAAGTCCAAGCTCGAGCTCGACGACCGGATCCCCAGCGACAAGGAAGGCTCGCCATCCTCGACGCCCAGTCTCTCCGAGGACGATCAGCAGCAGCAACAGCAGTCTCAGGTAAGGCTTTTCCGTATTACTAAAAGAAGAAGAGGTTAGCAATGGTCTTACCGATTCTCTTTTGCACAGCAGCAGCAGCAGCAGCAAGAGCAGACGCCAGCAACGACAGCTGCCGCAGCGCAGCCCGCACAAACGCAGTCGTTGAAGGTGACGGTGGGCACGCAGACCGGCTCCGAGCCGCCAGACTCGACGTTCTCCAACGAGAAGGTGACCACCGATCCTCACTGCTACGAGTGCAAGGTCAAGTACAGGGACCCCAAGCCCTCGGACCTCGTGATGTATCTGCACGCGTGGCGCTACTGCGGCCCCGGCTGGGAGTACGAGACGCCCCTGCCCGCCTGGGCAGCCAGCGACTGGACGCCCCAGGAGGACCAATAATCCAGCCAGCCCGGTGGTAAAGCGAGCCGAGCAACGGGCCCGCGCTCCCTCAGATGATCGCCTCCCATCTTGGGCTTCGCCAACCGAAACGCTGCCTCGGGCTTCAGCAAAGGCGCTCTTATTCTTCTTCTTTTTTTTTTTACTAGGGAATGACAGATATTTCCTGCTGATGGTTTTATACGAAAAATAAAAAAAAAAGAGAGAGAGACATACACAAACAAACACACGCACGTTGCGGAGGAGCGGTTAATCTTATTGACATTGCGCCTACTCAGTGTTGTTCAAATTGTACAGCGGTTTTAAAGAGAGTTTTAAACTGTAAAATACATAAGCGATAAAGATTAGGGATCTTTGTTGGTACATAGAAATGAAATTTACAATAAGAAATAGAGAGAAGAGAGGCATTGGCTGTAGGTACTATTGATTTTTGAATTTAGATTACGAGATTAAGTCGACCACTGGGCTAATGTAATGCAATGCTGCGGCGCAAAGAGCAGTGGTTAATGCAAAAGCTATTATAGAAATGATAATTTATCGCTCCAAGGAATTTGACAAGCCTAGCAGTGACGTGACACACGTATTTCGATAAATGAAATGATGTATTGTAATATCCTACCCCGTGCCTTCCATCGGTTCGCGAATTGAAACTCGAATATACATATATACATATACGTGTAATTAAACAAAAAAAATATATATATATACACATAAGTATATAATATTCTACATTGTGATGCTCTATCGCCGTAATGTACCCAACCAATCTTTCCTTTAATCTTCCCGATAAGTATTTAAGACACTCGTTCAGGCACTTACGGAAGCCTTCGTCGTATTGTTGTAATTAAAGTAAGAGCGAAAGAGTGGGAGCGTGTGAGTATACATTTAAGAAAGTAATAATAGCGCGTGTAAATTAGGTCCCAATCAAGCAAATTGAAATCAACAGTTGACTTATATTTAGACGAAAATATAAAACACTTCATTCGTTAAACAGTTTTGTTAATTACACAATTTTAACCTGAGAAAAATGTGCCGATCTTTGCCATCATGTATGCAGCCGTGAGCTTAAATACATTGTACCAATGTATACCTTTGGCCTCGTGTAGACAATGGATTTTAAATGCGAATTAATGTTAACAAAAACTGTGCTCTTATATGTTAATATTTTGCAAAAAATGTAGCAAATATTTTTCAAATCATTTAAAACGACAATTGTACTTCAGTGTAAATGAATAAATGATAGATTAAGCGATGACAATGTTTCCGTTTTTAAACTTTTTTCTTTAAAAATCAAAATCATTAAAAATGTACAAAAAAGCTTAATAAAATGTTTAAATATATTGCAAAGTAAAAACATACATATACAACCTCGTATACATTTTTGAAATGTATTGTTATTACTCGCTTGTTATTACAACATTTTAATACCAACATGCAATCTATACTCGATTTTAAATAGATCTTTAAAAAGAAAAATAAAAGAGAAAAATCGTTATATTTGAAAAAAAAATTTAGAAAATTTTATAACATAATGTTGTAATAATAAGAAGTGTAATTTAAAACTTTCTGATAATAAAATAAAAAATTTTAGAAATGAAGCTCCAAATCAAATGAGCTATTGTTTAATTTTTCCCATAATTTAAATGGAAAAAATTGAAACAAAATAAAGAGTTATTTGATTTGGAGCTTAATAAAAAAAGAAGAATCGCTTTATCAAGGCCTAGATATATTTTATTTTTAAAGATTACGATAAAAACAGTGGTGGTACAGATCAAAAAATCAAATAAAAAAATGTAAAGTAGAAATAATTGAGCTATGGAAAAGCAGCCATTACGTGCGCTTATTAAACTTGGTAGTATTTCATAACTGAAAAATTCAACCGTATTGATTAAATTTTAGCTACTTAAGTAATTAATGATATTTAAATATACGAATCGATGATTTTAATTGTAGTAGTCGTTTTGCAAATTAAGCGAGTGCTTTTGTACATAATGTATACGCACATTGTATTACTGTAATGTCGTAGATAAATTGATAGTCAATTTTTCTCGTCTGACGAATGGATTAATGAAAGTGGTCGTTCGATATTTTGTCGTGTTATTTCTACTTATTCTTGATTGATGGCTTCCAACGAGATCGATTTTGACTTTCAAATTTATTCTCTCTGTGAGAAACTTGAATAAAAGGCTTACAAAAAACAACGTTATTTTTATTTAAACATTCCATGTTTTTTTTTAATAAATTAGAAAATTATCAGTCATACATTTCAATACAAATAAAATTTAATTTTGCACATTCACAATAATTTCAATTTTTCGCAATAGAAGGAAATAAAGAGTATGGAAGAGAACATAAAATTGGTAAAAATTGATAAACTTGATTAAACTATTATGTTATAAAAAATCTACGCTGAACTCTTGTATTTTTTTGTAATATTATTTTATATAAAAACTTTAATTGTTTGAATAAAGATTATATTATGATTACAAATGTAAGGTATGACAAAAACAAGTTGTCCGAAGGAAAGTTCGTAATATATTCTTAACAAGTATGCACAAATTCATTTTGTTTTTACGACCCTCTGAAAAAGAAAAGTAAATATATTTATAAGTTACAATTCTTATTGCTTTATTAATTGGATTTGTTCTAATGCATTATCAAATAAAATAAAACGAAATTTATTGATATTCTTAAAATAAGAAAATGGATTAATTTTTAGAATAATCTCTCATAGTAACTTGTAAAGAATTTATAAATAAGTAAATAAAAATCATATAATATCTATACATTGTACTTATGAATTTGATTGTATGGGTTGTCTTAAATAAACTAATAAATAGCAAAAGGATAAAACATAGAAATACTTACACAATGATATTATTAATTGGAATGTGAATCAATTTGACGAAAAATCCAATGAAACCCATTATGCAGAAACCAATAGCTGTTGCTATTGCAATCTTTTGGAATTCTGCAAATTGAAAACAGGTAAAGTAATATAACAATGACTAAGAGTTTTAGCTCGAAGCCAAACAAGTAGGTGTACATATGTGTGGTACCCACCTTTTCGGTCAGGCTTGGAACACCTTTTGACAAGCCTAAAGCTGTCTTTGGCAAACTGCCTGCCAGGCTCTACAAACTTCTTGATCTGATCCATTTTAGTCTTTTCTGCAAAAACATAGGGCACATAAGAATTTCAAGGAAAATATGTTGCAAGCCAGATTAACCTCTACGCGCTCTAACCCAGTGCACTAATTCTTACAAGATATTACATTGGTTCTTTAAAAATGTATGAACAAACAGATGAAATGCACAATAGAAATAGCTAGCGACCTTTTTCTCAAATTATCATCTTATTATTGAAAAATCTTGGCTCACAACGAGTGAACAGCTTGTCAGGTGAATGGGAAAACAACACAGAGAAACGAGTAGTGGGCGAGCGAAAAATAATGTTGGGCTGAGAGAACGAGAGGGTTGTGCGATAAAAAAAGTGTAATTTCTCGCAGAATCCCAAGTAAATAGTTAATAATGGTTTGGATACTCACGTTCGTTCGGGTCGACGCACCGAGCGCGGTATACAGTTATTTGACGAGTGAACGCGGAGGAGGGTCTGCCAGATTGTCCCTGGTGGCGTAGAGAAGCTGCCGACGAGCGCTGCTGCTGCTGCTGACGTACTTACGTGGACATTGTAAGTTTGTTGTTTTGCTGCGGCCCGTTGTTTTGGCAGCACCGGCGCTGCACCGCGTCATTTCCGCTTCGAGTCAACATGGCGACTGGATGCGCGGCAAGTTTGAATATCAATTCGACTTTTCACTTGCAATGACCAATGTTTCAATGTTATGCATGTATCAAATAATAATTATTCTTTAAACAAATGTTCACGTTTTTTAGTTTTACATTTACGTAAATTTCATGATTTTTGCAGAAAGAAGCAACACGCGCACAAAGGCGTATTTGTCGTTCTTGGAACGCTTTCGATTATGTCAACTAATTACCCGTCCAAGCTACGTCCCCCGAAGACGTTTGAAAATAGCATCTCATTAACAAGCCGACTTTGAAAGAGCTCGGGATTATACCTTCCTGGGATTGCAGATTGCACGTTACGGGCAACATGAAATTTCCGAGCTCTCCACAGGCGACACAATGGACTTTTAGCTCTCGACGTTCGTTCTTTAGCTTCGCTCGCGATTCGACATTGACGATCGAGCGATATGATACGACTTGCTTTATTCGTTGCTCTTCTTCTTACGGGAGGCGTCGCTTCGGTGAAATATCAAGACTGCGGTGAGCTTGATTTTCCATTTCCCATTATAATTTTACTAATTGTTCTATGCTTATTTTCAGGATCCACTGCTGGGCGGGTCGATGATGTGCAAGTAGCGAATTGCGACGCGTCCGCGGCTGTCTGTGTGCTGAACAAGGGCACCGATGCCTCCTTGGAACTTAGCTTTACTCCAAGTAGGTGCTTGAAATTTTTTTTTCTAAATTAGAATTTTTTTAACGTATTAAACTGTTTGTTTGAAGATAAACCTGTGGACGGTATGATTGCGACTCTAAGTGGAATAATGGAAGATTTCGAAATGCCTTTTCCGTTGTCCAATGCAGTCGTGTGCATGGATGAAAATTCGGGCGTCAAGTGTCCGCTAGTCGCTGACGTTCAAACTACTTATCGAACATCCATGCCTGTCCTTCCCGTTTACCCATCGGTAGAGTTACTTTTTAATTATTTAGTTAATGCAAAGAAGTACAAATTTAATTAAAATTTATATTTTTAGATTTCCGTTACAGCAAAGTGGGAACTAAAAGACGAAAATGATGTTACAATTGTCTGTGTAAAAATTCCTGTTTCAATAAAGTAACTGTAATTTGAAATAAAAGCTATAAACATCTAGTATATTTTCTTATACTACTAAAATAACAATGATTCAAATAATATGTAAATTTTTATTAATAAATGTCATTTTTTAATTTTTGAGTAATAAAACAAGGATTACATACTTTTGTTACGAAATGATTAAGACAATTTTTGCATTGAATAACATAATACTTTTATGTCACAAAGCAATTCACTTTTTAAATTATTTTACTAATTATGTCTTAGACAATTTTCAAAATAATCTTTAGATAAATATTTCGTAATAATTGAAATGTTCTAAAATGTTACAAATAATCTTAAATACAATAAATAACGTTGTAGATCACATTACACAAATGTAATAAAACAATTTTCAAAATCACTAAGAAGCTATTAAAATACTTTTTTAAAAATAATGCACAGTTTAAGTTTTTTGAACTGTTATTAATGTATTTTAATGTCATTTCTTTTATAAATACTGATCTTTAGATAATATATAGTTATATGAATTGGATTTCTTATTACATATTGATTGTATAAATGTGTTTTATAGAAACTTCAAGTATAAATATTTTTTTACATTGTTCTCCTACAATTATTTTCCTTGAGTCAAAGAAAGTAACTTCTAATTTTATTCATATCTTATATAAACTAAAACGAAAAAATATTGCTCTTAAAAAATCTGTACAAATAATTATGTTAGTAATTTGAATTTAAATGAAAAATGCTAAAATTTGATTAAATTTAAGCTAAAATTTTTCATTTAAGTCAAGTCTTCTGGTAACTTTGGCACTTTAATAATTTCATCAACTATCCATAGAATCAATATCACTGTCTGTCATATGGAGAGATCGTTTACTTCTTTGTATTGAGGGGTAGGGCTCATTCTTCAAATATCTTTGGGCTTGATAAATAGGTTCATATTCTCTCAATTGCCTTATAAATCCATTATTTGGATTAACACAGTATCTTCTTCTTTGTAAGAGAGCAAAAGCTTTTCTGTAGTGGAAAGTAAATTATACATTTCATGTTTATTTTCATAAAAAATTAATATAAAATGCTATAAAATTTAAGTATCTTACTCTTGAGTCAATCCATAAGTTTCCATCAAATAAGCAAGTACTAAGGCTGCTGATCTGGACATTCCAGCATTTCCATGAACTAATACCTGCCCTCCAGAATTTAATCCTTCATCAATAAACAATTTGACAAGCTTAAAATGTTGTATAATATTTTCTGTAGTGGAGTCAGCAATGTCTAGGACCAAGTACCTATGCACATACAAAATTTGAGTACTGAGTCATTTTGTTTTGTATAATATTGCAAAAGAAAGTACAAACACTTACTTAAATTTATCAGGAAAGTTTGGTTTTATCAAATGTGCTTCTATATTTTGTCGGACGCAAACAATATGTGTAATGCCACAGTCCAATAAAGTCTGTAATTTGTCTTTGCAAGCAGCACTGTATGGTCCTAAGTATAATCCACGAATAATTTCCTATTATAAAATCATACATTTAATGATTAGATATAAAGAAATTAACTTAAAATTAAAAAAATAAAACCACTTTTTACCTGCATATTCCTTCGCATTGCATACGACCACTGCTGAAATGTGTCCAAGAACGGTGAATTTGGTTGTGATTCGTCGAGTAAGCAATCCCCATTTTGATTATTCTAAAAATAATTAACAATGTTGTTATTTTGTTGCAACAAAAATGTTTACAGTAGTCATCAAAAGTTCATGATTACCCACATGGGAGTGATCAGTACAATAAAGGCAAAAAAGATCCACAACAAAGGATCATTTACTCAATGTAAACAAGCAGGTGAAGCAAAACAATATCAAAAGCACACTCTCCCAAACACTGCTCAGTCAGCCGATTAACACATCAAAAAACACATAGAAAAAACAAATGTATCTTTTTTAAAATCTCCCCCATCAGTGAGAAGAGTCAACATCTTTTCGGAGCCAAAGAAAATACCAAACAGTCAACAGACGACGAGCATATCGAGAGAAAGTGCGTGTATATATACATGCATAGAAAAAAAGGTAGAATTGAAGCGTGCCCTAACCTATCTGCCGTTTAACGAACAATGCACTCCGGGGGAGATGATAACTCACCTTGTCCGGAAGGAGGTCGTCATCCTCCAGTGACAGCATATCAACACGTGCGAATTTCTTCACAATACACGCAGACGACAGCGGGATAACCGGCCGCGAGGTAAGGCTATCACAATGTCCCCAAACGAGAAGGTCTCTCTCTCTCTTTCTCTGCGCTTTCGGAGGAAAATTGACAGTGTTGCGGCTAGAGAGCGGGACGGAGACAGGGGGGTAGGTATAGAGAGAAAGAGAGAGAGAGAGAGAGAACGTTTTGACACGAATAGAAGAGGTGCTTCAGCTTTGCTGGGGGGCAGAGGGGGAGGAGACAACGCTATAAGTGATGTTGGACTTGTAAAGGTGTGTACATGCGGCGTTAGGGACTATATACGTTGTTGTGCCATTGGCGATTGGCTTTTCATTGTTTGCTCTCCGCAGAGAGAGAGCCGTTTGGCCTTGCCTCGTTTTTCGTCGTCGTTGTCTCTCTCTTCTGTCAGACCGAAGGGAGAGCGCACGACTCTACTGATAGTAGACTGAAAAAATTCACAGGTGCTTTATTTATCATAGTCTACAGGCGGGCTCGGTGCGAAAGCTCTTGTCTACGCATTTTAACGAGGATGTTAAAGTTACGGAGTCGGTTAGTTTAAAAACCGAGAATGTTAATGACACGATGTAGCGATATATCGGTAATGGAGAAAACAAGGCTTTCAAGGAAGAATCGCCGCAGGAATAAAAAAAGGCCATTAACATTTCGCAAAACCGATGACCAAAAAGCATGACGCCGATTTTTAATTGCGATATTGCACGGGGATCGTTATCGCGCTTTATAGTTAACAAACTCGCAGGCTCTCCCGGCGCAACTTTACAGCCTTTACCTTTTTTCTTTCTAATAATCGTAAACGGACCATCTTCGTATCTTTTCTATTCGCCCGCGCAAAAAAAAAAGAGCTGTAAACAAAGAGTCGAAACGTGGAAAGACGGCACGGGAAAACGGAAGCGTGTATAGAGATGCCGATTTCACAAGGGCATTACCGATCATTAAGAGAAAAACGCAAGGACCCCATTAGCGCGAAATACCTCAGCGAGGCCTAGTATATCCCTCTCTTCCAGTCGTCGCGAACAAAAGCGCGCGAGGAAACTCAATCAACGAGCGCCTAGAGCCATTATACACCAATCCATATAAATCTCTCGGGCCAATTGCGATTTCGGCTCTCGGCGTCTCTTGGCCGAGGGAGAGACCAATAAACGTCAAGTCCGAATGTCATTAGCACAGTTTAGCTGCTGCTCCCTTCTAAAAATAATAGCCCCCCCCCGCCCCCGGCGAGAGGGGAGGAGAGGAGAGAGAGCCCGCGGAAAAATCGCGTTTGTCGAGCGAGTATAACGATCTCGCCTCGTCGTTCCCCGGTTTTTACGGCCCCTCCTCCGACTTACCCCGCGTGTCCCCCACCGAGTTGCGACACGAGGAAAAATACTATAGATATATACCTCTGCGTTTCCGCTTAATCGGCATAGCCACGGGTCGTAGGTTGAAGCGCAGTTGAAAAACGAATTCCGCGCCCGAGGAGAGAGACGCCAATTTTCGGCGCGTTTGTACGCACGCGCGGAGGGAGAAACAGGTGCGCTTTAACTTGGGAAATCCTTGGGTTGCTAACTGAAAAAAAAACAGCCTAGTCAGCCGTTCACTCTCGTTTAAGCAGCGTAATTTAGCCCCGGGTTTTACGATCGCGCGCACGCTCTCTGGCCTTCTCTTTTGGCTTTCTCAAAAAGAACGAGACGCTGGATCTTCCACCGTCGGCTGAACATGCCAAGACGCAAACACGCATTAAACATGTCCAACAGAACGCGTGGTTTCTCCCTCGCCATGACCTTAAGAACTTTGGAAGGGATCCCGTCCGGGTCGCCCTGCGTCGAAGTTATTGGCAGGCTGTCCTTATCTGCGCGATTTCGTCCGTCCACCAATACGACTTCCGTCGTTGGCTGGAGCCCCTCCAAGGCATACGAGCGTCACATCACCGGCCGACCAGCCGCATATTTTTCTCAATTAGTTCTTCCACCATGTTTTCGCTATAAACCCATTAAGTCATATGCCTAGACCAGCAATCGTAGGTCTATGATTCCTGCGGAAACGTCACCTTTTTTTTTTCAAAAAAGTACCCATATTTTTTATTTTTTCAAAATTTTCAATTTTGCAATGATTGTTTAAACCTTTATTTGTTTAAACAATTATTGAAAAATTGAAAATTTTGAAAAAAATAGAGGTACTTTAAAAAAAAAAAAATAACATGTCCGCAGGAATCGTAGACCTACCATTGCTGGCCTAGGCATGAGACTTAATGGGTTAACAGAATAATAAAACGGTCTCATTTTTATTGACTTTCTTTAGTAGTCAATACTATACACACAAATCAAACATTTAATTGTCTACCTATACATTCACCTTGCAATCGGACTCATTTGCATAGTATATTTTTCCATCAGAATGCGTCAGTTCGTTGGAACAATTCGTTCAATGTCTTTATTAAACTAACAACTATATATTTTCCGAGAAATATAAAAATTATTTCTTTAATATTAACAATTACATCTTTAATTGTAAAAAATCGATCGAGCAGAGAAATCTATAATGTAAATTTAAAAAATTCAGCGAAAACAACACTTCTAGTAGAGTTCAACCCTTATTAACTTAACACGTTGCAGTGGACCGATTCTGCTTTTATATTTTGTGCTATATTGCGTTTCTACTATATTTTGTGCGAAATTTAAATAATTTAGTTTAATAAAATCTCGCAGAAGGATTAAAAAAAGCAAGAAATTGTTAACGAAATGACGAATCTAAAAGATGAATCAGATTTTTTCGATAATCCGCTGTTTTATCGGCACAAACTCTACCTCACTGCAGTCGGAAGATGGCCTTACCAAAAAAAAACCGAAAGAATTTTGTTCACCACTTTTACCTTAATTGCTATGGCAAGCACTTTTATACCAGGGGTAAATATATTTTTCAACTTTGATAATTTACGAATTATTTATATTGAGCATCTTATCGTTAATTTATTGATAAACATTTTTTAATTCTTTGAAATAAGGTAATTTATTTTGTTGAAATAATAAAAGAACTTGACAAAGTGGTCGAGTGTCTTATGGCCCTCTTTGTAACTTACATAGCTTTTGTTATGATGATTAACAATATATTGACCTTCGATAACGTATGATTTTTCATTTTTTTCTTCAATTGCTCTCGTTTGGTAGGCTACAAACTTGTTATAAATAATTGTTGAGGTTTTTAGATAAAAGAACTTTTAGACAATTTCAAAGATAATTGGATTAATACAAAAAACGTGGAGGAGTTGCGGATATTACAAAAGTACGCTCAAGAAGGAAAAACAGTGACCAATTTTTGTACCAGTAAATACGCTGCTGTTTATTAAATTTTAATAATTTGAATGCAATAAAAAAAAATTTGTTAAGCATTGTAATAGTATCAATGAAATAAGTGTGTAAATTTTTTTTCATTTCCAACGCTATAATTTTTGCATTTTAGCTCTCATTTCGCTTACTGGAGTAGTGTACATGACTGTAGGATATTATCCGAAATTAGAGGATATGATTTCACCTCGTAATAGAACGGAACCGTTAAAAAAATTTCTTGAAGTTGAGTACTTCATTGATACAGACAAGTATTACAATCTGATTTACCTGCATTGTATGCTGGGAACCACTATGGTCCTTGCCGTATTCGTCATCCTAGACAGTCACTTCATCATGGTTGTTCAACATGCCTGCAGTATGTTGGTCATATTAGGGTAAATTGAAAACTCGTTTATTTGTCAAACGAACATATTTTTAATTGATTAAAGCAGATAGGGATGATTAATCAATAAAATTCTTCAGAAAAAGACTCAATGAAATTAGTTCCAAAAATCATCAAACTCTCGACGTTTTTGACGATAATAGACGAGATATTCTCATATCACATGAAATCGTTAAAGTCATCAAGTACCATAAATGCTGTATAAGGTAACAAGTTGATAACAAAGAAATAATCCTAAAACTTATGTAAAAACATCATTGTACTCTTCCGACAGATTTGCTGAATTAATTGAAAATTCGTTTACTAACTCGTTCGCCATGCAACTATTTTTGAATATGATCTTAATCAGCGTTACCGGAGTTCAAGTTAGTCCCAAAAAATGTATTATTTCAATGCCATATTAATTTTGAATATATATCAAGAGAACATACATCCAATGTTTCACAGACTATAAAAGGTACAACAACGCCTCAAAGTAGGTTCAGTTTTGGTCTAAATACAACGTGCTGTGCTGTTCGACTATTTTACGTTTCATGGATCGGTCAGAAATTACTTGACCATAGCGTAAACTTGCAATTTTATCTGTAAGCGTTGTTTAACAGTGTGTCTAGTAACAATAATTCTAACGTATCTGTGTATTTCAAATAAATAATTTTTCAGTTCAAGGATTTTTTGGTACGATTTTCCACCGAAAGCTAAGAAATTAATTTTTATTATGACCTTACGATGTTCCAGGCCAAATGGTATAACAGCATTGAATGTAATACCTCTCAATTTCGAAACGTACGGAAAGGTAGCTAAATATCAAAAGAACATATTAAAAACTACACCGTTCAAAATTTAAATCTTTGTTTTTTTTCTCAGCTTATTAAAACGTCCATGTCATATTTTACTATGCTTCTATCGACAGAGTAAATAAAGAGGGTGGGATTAATTTATCCTACAATCGATTGTTCCGAAAGGTAATAATTCCGAATTTTTTAAATACGAAAAATTAATGTGCGAAAGGTTATTTTTGCACCTGTAGGATAACATCGTGTGATCCCACAGGTGCAAAAACCGAAAGTAAAAAATAACAATCAACTAAGATCCTATTGTAGTTACAACGAATTTTAATTAGCCAAATAAAATTCATTAAAAGATAATTTATCGGAACGTAATAATAAAGAGTAAAAAGAATTCCGAATCAGAAATTCCGAAAGGTAAAAGTTTTGAATAAAAAAATTTTCGAATGAAAAAAATTCTGAAAGGTAAAAATTCCGAAAGGTAAAAATTCCGAAGGAAAAATTTCTTAAGGGTAAAAATTTCGAAGGGTAAAAGTTTCGAAGGGTAAAAATTCTGAAAGAAAAAATTCCGAACATGACAGAATATTCATAACATACTTCGGATTTTGACACCTTCCATTTTATTTAACGATTCAGAATTTTTACCCTTTGGAATTTTTTATTCGGAATTGTTTGATTACTAATTTTCCTTTTCTCGTATTTTTACAAGTCGTAAAAATGTTTTTCGCATTAAGTACATATCTGAATATATATTTCGTAATTAATATTTTCTTAGATATTACCTTTCTTGTATATTGCCTGTATGACAAATTACTTTATTTACTATATTTTTTTATGAATTATACATTAGGATACTAAAATTTCGGATATTTTTAAAGTTAAATATTTTTTCGGAATTATTACCTGATGGATCAATCAATTGTAGGGTAAATTAACCCCATTCAATAAAGAAAATTAATGCAGCAGGATTAGCTTGTTGTCATAATTTTCGAATGTATTTTTATACACGAAGCAAAGAATATAGAGAAGAAAATAGAGGTGCATTTCTAGAGTTTTATTATCCCTTAATAATTTGTACCACTAGAGTTCAAACGTTCAAATGTCTTTCAACCTTAGTGATAATAAGCATGTAAGAACAACGTTTTTTACACAGATTTTCCCATTGCGTAACGCAATGCGTAAATGTTTGCTATCCTGTATATATAACACACCACGCGTGCCCTTTCCCTTTCGTCTCGCTCTCTTGAACGTATTTATAGGGGACCGGAAGCAGGCTGTCTTTCCCAACGCTCAATCACCCCGCTACTTGGTGTCATAATCGGCTACGTTCTCTCCTGGGACAAGCAGAGCAGAATCATAGCTCGGAAATGCTTTGTGACGCTTAGCAGGCTCAGAAAGTACAGGGATTGTCTACCTGTTTAAGCTCGCCTTGCACTTGTTAACGCGCTAGTTTTTCCCTATCTGGAGTACGCGGCTGGTCTCTTTATAGGGCTTTCTAGAGAACTAACGCTCAAGTTCTCAAGGTGCAAAAACGCGGCGATACGGGTTGTCACTGGACTTAGAAAGTGGAAGCATATCAGTCCCGCCTACAAGAAGCTTGGAGTTCTCCGATATATATTAAGGCTGCATTATTTGTGCCTGTACCTCTGTGTCCGTATTTTGCGTACCAAGGAACCGAGTTACATGTCCGTGTTTCTGTGTTTTGCACCAGAGAGAGGCAGAGTAGCTAGACATTATTCGCGATACGACGTGCACGTTGTCTGGGCTAGGACAGAATAGTTTACGAAATCGTTCGTTGTTGAAACTGCGTGGCTCTGGAATGAGCTTCCCGACTGCGTGTGTAAGTTCTTTTTGCGACCGTGTTTCAGGAATGTCCTTTTGAAACACCTTAGTGTTAAGGCGTTCGGCCCGCCGAAGTAGAGGTTGCGCGTCTCGGGTAACTGACCCTTATCCATTTATGCTTTGTTTATTTGCGGTCACTCAAGCAATGCGATATTAATATCCTTTTCTTTACATTTTTTTTCATCTTTTTTTTTATAAATATATATTATTTTTTTAAGTATTCTGGTCTATCAGCAGCAATATCTGTAAAAATGCCTGTTTCATAGATTTAAACGGTAACTCGAGCAAAAAGAAAGATATCGACCTAAAATTAGGTACACTTATTTGTGCTTCTTTAGTTATGAACTGATTAGATTTTGGTACCGATTCGACCTTATTTAGGGTGTCAATTAAGAAGGTTTATCTACGATCTATTGGGATGTGACATCTGTGTATAAGAGAAATCCAAGATGGCGTCCGCCGGAAGCAAAAACAACACGGGCTCTTATGGGCAGGAGTAAGTTTTTTTTATTATTTAAATATAATTATAAACCCTTACACATGAAAAATTTAATGTGTAATTTACATTAAAAATTGTTTTGGGTGCACTCTTTATTAATTTTATATTGATTTTATACCGTAAGGGTTTGTAATTATATTTAAATAATAAAAAAATTTACTCCTGCCCATAAGAGCCTGTGTTGTTTTTGCTTTCGGCGGACGCCATCTTGAATTTCACATGTCACATCCCAATATGCATTTTAGTGCAAATTTTGATGTATAACTCAAGAACAAACACTCTTATAATTGTAGAACCATTGTGTAAATCATGATTTTTACTTCTTATGAGCAAAGTTTTTATTAAAATCTCTGTTATTAGTACTTATATTTTGTAGTTAGAGATACGCTAGAGACTGTTTCTCATAAAACTCTATATAAAAGAGTTAAAAACTTTTAATTAATTATCTCTGCTGTTAGGTACAGGATCTAGTTAAAAATTGGTATGAGTCTTCGTTGCATATTTTTTTGCACGTATACAAATTTTTATTAAAATTTCGCTATTATTTCTTTAACCGGATAAACCTCCTTGATAAAAACAATTTTTCTTGATTTTCTTAAATGTGTCATAACTTTCGTTAGCGTTAACACATCGGTTTGAAATTTGGTTCACTTATTCGTCATACTTTCATTAAGAACTTATTAGATTTTCCAAACAATCTGACATTATTTATGATTCATTAATAACAATGTTTTTTATCTTAATTTGGATATAAAATTTGTTGGTGATAACATATCGTCGCGAAATTTTGTACATTTAATACTGATACTTAACTTCATTTCTGATGAGGTTTCTGACAAAATCTAATCTTTATTCGAGCTTACATTAAAAAATTATTTTTTCTTATTATTCTTAATTTAGATATATTTTTCGTTATGAAGATCAATTCATGAAATTAGCAAATGATTTTTAGTTTTCGCGTCCTATTATTAAAAATAACGCGTCCAAGGAAAACGAGTTTATGCTCATTCACAAAGGGATACAAGGACGCGTAAACATTCCTGAAAAAGAAAAAAGTTACGGGCCGCTGAAGGTACCCAATAAACACAGATTTCTAATGTCCATCTTAAAGATATCTTGTAGATGTCTTTCTGCACATAAGAAGTCTACAAGATATCTTTCAGATGGACATTGGAAATCTGTATTTATAGGGTAAACCAGTCCATCAGCTCCTAAAAATTTGATTTTTTTATTGTTTTTTTTTGCTCATGTCTAAACGACGCGTCCTAAGACGATATTATGCTCATTACAAATAAGAGATAGAATCGCGTAAACTGTTCAGACATGTTACGAAAACATAACTAAATACTATCTATGGAATGGTTACGAGCCCCTGAAGTTGAACGAGTGATCCGCTCCGTCTAAAATTTTTTTTAGATTTTTGCGGGTCATTTGCAAACGACGCGTTCTAGGACAAGATGGTGTCCATTCAAAGGGGCTACAAAACAGGTATATATTGTCTAGTCAAGTAAAAAAGTATTAAAAATAAAGATAATGAGGAAATTTATGCATGAAATTTATATTATAATTTATAGGAAAGGTACACTGACATAATAATTTTTATGATAAAAGTTATTGTTCTTTGAGAAAGCATACTTCTAAAGTAGTTAGCAGCGGTTTTTTCCTGTTTATTTACGCCAATATCTCTCTCTCTCTCTCTCTCTCTCTCTCTCTCTCTCTCTCGCTTATATTCTCTTCCGGTGAAGGCTTCGGAGGCTCGGGCAATCGAGTATTGCGCTCTCCCGGTGCGTTGCTTTACTGCACACAGAGCACGTGTATTACGAGAATATCGGATTAACTAACGTCCCCTTCCTTCAGCTTTTAGTAAAACCACAAGACTACCGATATACGCCGTATAAACATAATGAAAATTCGTGCAGATTAGCGTTACTCGCCAATACTCTCGCTACGCAGGTGTTTGCATGCATGCTCAATGCGCTAGTCCCATTTCGCGTAGGCGCTCGATGATTTAGCAGCTCGCTAAGCCAATCGATTTGCAAATTAGAGCTCTCTTGGTCGCCCGAGATGCACTTACTCGACGCGCCGGTCGTGCGTGCTATTACCCCCCCCCCCCCCCCGTAATTACTCTATCGCCGAGCCCTTGGACTCGAGACATATGTAGCTCTCTTTCTCTCGCAGCTCGGCAGCTATATATGCGTAGTTCGCAGACAGAGAAAGAGTTGGGTAATTACGCGCGCAGGTGGCGCGTGCCAGTAGTAACAGCCCCGGCGGCTTATATATGGCCAGACACGAGCGCGAAGGAGGAAAAACGTCGGGGAACTACGGGAGGGACAAAAAAAAGGAGGCTGTGAGCGCTTCGGATGACGGGCGTGTCTCGCACGAGAGAGAGAGAGAGAGAGAGAGAGAGAGAGAGAGAGAGAGAGAGAGAGAGAGAGGGAGCAAGGCCTCTCTCGCGAGATGATGAGATCTTTACGCCCGAGGCATTGGCAGAGTAATCGAGAACGCCCGCGAGGCCGGCTGGAGGGCCGCTCCAGTTGAGACGCGCAGCTCCTACTCCTGGGCCTAGCAGCGCTGTCTCTCTTTCTCGGCACCTTTTCTTTCTTTTACCTGCGTGTGCGTATCTTTTTTTTTTCCTCGCGCCTCTCTCCTTGCACCCGTTTGCGATCCGCTCGTCCGATCTGGCGTTTTCATCGAGCCGCTAATTGCTCCCCTCGAGTCCTCTATCCGTCCTTTATCCTCTAATTATCCTTGGCGAAAGATACACCTCCGGGGCAAAGATGTCTCGCCGGATTAATGACATTACGCGCGCTGCCTTTTTAATGCCGATCTCTCGGTAATCCCTAACAAATCTGCACTTTGGCGCGTTGAGATGAACGCGACGAATCTCTTAAAATTGCAATCTGCTTCGTGATTGCGCGTTCGCCAGCTGTTGTATTATAATCTTCCGCTCTCGAGATCGATAATCGAAAGTCCCCCTTTCCATAGTTTGTTATATATTGAAACAATCGCGCAAAGTTATGTAAATTGAAAGCCGCGCGATGTGATTATCCAAAGTGTCCGGCTAAAGCCTATATATGTAACAGCTGCCGAGCGTAGAAGAGCAAGTGTCTATAGTAGGTCACTCTAATGGACGTGAAATCATTTATTATTGAATACGCTCGGGTTTAACCTCACCCCCTTTATTGTATCAAACAAAGAGCGCAAAAACGTGTATATACTTGGCGCCTCTGTACTGATCCCGATGCCTCGCCGATTACACACCCTGTACGTCACCTATATCGTTAAATATTGATATGCGCGGGTGTCACTGGTTCATTTGCCGGGCATCGGAATTCTTACATGATTATGGAATAACAAAACGACTTTGTGTCGACCTTCAACCTCGCTCTACTTACTTACCGGTATTACACGCGCAAAAATCAAATGGTTATACGCATTGATTTTAAAGCCGCCGAAGCATATTGTACAGGAAGGTACAGAGAGAGAGAGAGAGACAGTTACATACTCTCCCGCTCGATTCTGCAATTTTCAATTATTACTTACTATTGCTGAGAGGGTGGGGGAGAGAGGCAACAGCTGCGTATCGTCGCAGTGCGGACCAATCGCGCATGCCGAGCGGGGAAAGAAAGAAAGTAAAGCAAAAAAAAAAAAGTCAAATCAATCTCGCTCCAATATGCAAATGCGCCCGAGCGCGCACGCGCGTACTTACGATTGCGCGCGTATAATTTGGGGTGAAAGCCAGTAGTAGTGTGCGGCTTTACATAAGTGCGGACCGCTAGAGAGGGATGGGGGGGGGGGGGGCACGCGGAAGCGGGTACGGACGGACGAGAGGGGATATATCGCAATTACACGCCTCCCTTCATTTTCTCGCGATCTGTGCGTATCGAGAGCGCCTCGGGTAAATTCAAATTTGTATATACCTCTCGATCGTGGGCTGCGTTTATTATAAACCTCCTGCGCGTGTACACCTCGATAGGGATGAGAATTTGGAGGATCGGTTTTGCAGGAATATTCTTTGCAGCTCCAGTTGCATCCGGCTGCGATTGTTGCAATTTACTCGGCGCGCGTACGCGAGCGTTTCTTAAATACCGGGCTTGATTGGATTTCCATTGGGCCTAATACTATTTTACGCTTCCTCGTTCGATTCCACCTTAGCCGTATTACGTTTATCTTTCTTTTTTTTTCGCAGCGGTAACGCGAGAAAGAGAGCGGCTTGTAATATTCAAACGCGAATCGTAATGGAGCCGCGCGATTTATCATTGCTCTTATATTAATTGCAACTTCTTTTCTCTCTCTCTCTCTCTCTCTCTCTCTCTCTCTCTCTCTCTACCCTCAATTGTTTCCGCCAGAAGTTTATGCGCTACGGCGCTGTGTTACGCGGGGTATATAGCCTCTACGCCTCGGTGTATTGAATGTATATTAGGCGGTGGGATTACGCAAACTTTTTACCGCCAATGAAATTTTCCTCGCGCCCGCGGACTCATTAAGACTTTCTTCATTCTATATCAGTTTTAAAATCGAAAGTATATACCGCGTATATATATATAGAGAGAGAGATAAAGCCTAATGATGCACGCCATTGCACGGCAGTTTGAACAAAAAGTCTCCCTCTCCAGCTTGCTCTTTTCTTTTCGCGGAACATTAATCCTCGGGCGCTAAGAAGAAGAAAAAAAAATTGCGCCACGCACACAGAGAGGTATACGATGTATACCCGCTCGGCTGACAATTAAGGCGAATGAGAATTCCGTGGTGTTTTCTGCGTGTAACATCCGCGAGATTATGGAGGCCGATTTATGGATCGAGAGAGAGAGAGAGAGAGAGAGAGAGAGAGAGAGAGCCTACTCGAGCGCCGCGATTACGAAGTTGATATACTCTAGATTTTGTCGAGTTACTTTCGACTCGCGAAATCGCTTATAGGCTTGTGCCGTTGCGGAAGAGGACAAAAAAAGAAATCGGAATTAATGATACGTATAAACGCAGGGAATTAGTATACGTAAATACGTGTCCAACGGATAGATGTGATTCGGCTATGCATATATATACAGTATGTGTATACAGCAGTCTCCGAGCGAGACAAATTCTTTTGGCGAGAAAAGTTGAACTTGTTAAGCAGGATTGGCCAAACGGCACCGTATGTATGTAAAACTTTACTGGTATAGCCCGCGCCAAAATGTTTACTCGATATATAAATTTGTCATTAATAAAGCGGTTTTCGGTATTAAGTAACTCCACGATCAAACGTGCGTATCGCGATGAAAGGCGCGCGTACGCGCTGTTGTTGTTTTTTTAAAAACTTTAATTCGCTTTTTAAAATGTATCACGGCGATTTTTTTCATTTCCACACGTCTCAAATGATATAAGCGATTGCGTTTATATCGCAAAGTGAAAATTTCGTTACAGAGTTGATGCGTGAAAACTACTTATCGCCCGATTCTTTATTTATCCTTATTTTTCACATAGCGACTGCATAATGATCATTAAAATCGTGGGTAAAATTTGCGCGGCTGCTTTGTGCCGCAGTTAATTACGCGTTTTATTGCGATGCGAGAAAAAAAAAGAAGCGCACACGGCTCGATTTAAATTACAAGCTACATATTTATGTTCGAATTGTCGTATCGTTTAGCAACGTATTAATTCAAAGAAATAATAGAAACGAGTAAAGGAAAAAAAAACACGAAATTCAAAGCTAACGCGATCATTACCGTCGTCCTTTGGGTTGCAATTAAAAAAGTGCCTCTCTCTCTCTCGGCAAGCTGCTTGCTTGCTCTCGCTTCTCTCAAAGTCAGAGAGTAAAAGTGCCAGTGCAGAGATTTATCCAGCTCAGCTTTCGAAGGCAAAAATAGTGGAGAGCCTGACCATCTTTGGCCATGCTTATCTGGAGCAAAGCGGCAACATGTTGATACAAGGCGTAAACGTGTGCATAAATTATTATCCAGCGCGCGCCCAAATTGGGACAGGCATAGAGCGCTAGTGCGGCACTTCGCCGCTGGGACTCTACCGAGCGCACTCAAATAATTATCCCTTGCTCGATCCATCGCGTTGAAGAAGAAAAAAAAAACAAGGAGGAGGAAAATCTCTAAATCCGTTTAGGCTTAATCGAACGAAACGTTAAAATTTTTTCTTTTTTTTTTTGATGATTATCAAATTGACGGCTGCGTGTCTCAAATTACAAACGCGTATCGCACGTTTTTAAAAATACACGTCTATAACCGTTAATTAAAGGCGAGTCAAAGTTAAGCAAACGTTTCTTTTAACACTGCGCGAGAGAATCGACTGATTACTGTGATTACGCCGCGAGCCACGATACGAATTAATCAAATTATAATAGAAAAAAAGGTAAGTAAGCAGGGGGGAAACGATTGCCAAACGATTATTAATTCGTAGGCCGTGCGCGTTTGTGTACAGCGCAATAATCATCTTATAAATTGTTATCCTGGGAGACAAAGCGCCGCCGCGCGCCGAAGCGTAACGCGCGCCGCGATATTATGCATTATCGGAGCCTCTTTTTCACATGCGCTTGTTGCGCGCGCGCGTTGCAAAGCCCGCGCGTCTGTGTGTTTAATTTTCCCCCTTTATACGACTTCATCTACGGCCCAGCGTAGATTCGCAATTAATTCTTATCTCTTGTCATTGCGTCTGCACACGCCCACGCGCGCGCCTTTTCTAGCGCCATTCGTTGCGTCTCTTCGTTCATTTACATCGAACGCGTAATTGCTTGCGTCTTATCGCGGGGATGTCAACATTTTTATAATAATTTGTTCGGTTGGATTTTTTCGAAATTTATTGCAAAGAAAATTCATTAAATTTTGTCCCCTTTTTCTTTTTCAGATTCTCGACAAATGAATAGCAAGCGATTGGCTGGACATACATTATTGATGGAAGCACGAAAAATGCGACAGAAACGGGTTGAGCAGTGTAAAAAAAATGCTGATTCATGAAACTCGTGCTCGACAGGAAAAGTGAGATGGTAATAATTAATGAGCCAACGAAAGGGACTCCATACCAATACGAAAATTAAATGATCGATCGGACTACAAGCGCCGTAACAGTCGCATTACGTTGTGCCTATGAAAAATGTCAAAAATACGGTCAGATTCCTCAAAAAGTACATAACAAAAAAAAATCAATACTCGCCAGCAGAGCTGCATAAACCTCAGCGTGAAAAGTAAGCGCAACGATGATCCCCCCCCCGTGTAGCTGCAGCTATTGAGCAATACGCTCGTTTTGACGATAATAAGCGTAACGATAAACCCGGAGCGGCCGGCAACAATCGACTTCGCCTTTTTTTTCTCTCTCCAAAGCCGCCCCGAGCGATCGGCCTACTTTCGACTTTTTTCCCTCCCCCTTTCCATAATGTGGCGCACAAGCTATAGGCTCGGAGAGCTCGAGCGCGCGCGAGAAAATCAACTTTTGCTCGATTATCCGCGAGTGGTTATATTATGGCGCTTCTATATTTCTTACACCCCGGCGGTTCCAATTGGCCGATTCACCGGCCGAAAAGCCCTGCTACGTTTCTCCTGCCACTTGCGCGCTTTCCTCGCTCTTTACACTTTCGAAAATCACCTGAATTTTGTTCTTACGCAGGGGCTTTTTAATTAGCCGAAACTTCTCTCCGGCTTTATACACCCTTTCTTTGTTTGCAATTTTTCATGCGAAGAGGCTACCGGTCGCGTTACGTCAAGGGGGGGAAGCAGGGAAATTGTATGGAGAAATGGGTGTACAAGGTATATAGTGGAACAGATTCGCTGATGATTAGCGCAAAGCTCGATTTAATGATACAATTTGTAAATCAACTTTGATTAGATGGTTTCCGCGTGGCGTATGTATTCACTCCTCTGCGAACGCGTGTGTGTCTGTGTGTGCAGAGCGCAATCCTTTTCGCCGAGATATCTTTACGGTTGTGCAATTAATGAGGAACTCTACAATTACATGCCTCCGTGTATACGCCTGCTTTTTACAATTTGCAACGATGAGCCATCTCCTCCCCCCCCCCCCCGCCCTTCTGATGACTGATGAAATTTCGCTAAATTTACACGTCGAAAATGATGCGGGCTTGCATTAATTTCGACGTTTACACCTATAATAAATATGGTATCGCTCAACTTTTCCATCCCAATTTCGCTGTAGCTTTTAAATTCCCTACAATTAGAATATTAGAAATGATTGGCGCGAGGCTCGCGTACTGCGCCAGGCTCGAACGTTTTAATTGCGCCGAAATAATTTCTTGTTTTTTTTTTGTTTTTTAAACGCGCATAAATATAAATAAGAAGTAAAAGAAAAAAGGGGCTCGATCATTTGCATTTTAGAGAGAGAGAGAGAAAAATGTCGAGCGCGTATTTCGCCAAAGCGCCAAATGTAATTCAGTGGAAAGTACTTAAAGCGTAATAGGCTTATGAGTGTGTCTATACGTATGTATCAGAGAAAATTCGTTAAAGCCTATTGCATAAGTGACGTAAGCTCGGGGGGGGGGGCCGCTGGGAAGCAAGTCTCGATGAGCCGGGGCAGAGACGGCAGGGGGGGGGAGGTGGCATAGCAGCCACGACGACAAGTTGCGCGCGTATTGGCAAAAACGCAAAGGAATAAGACGTTTGCAGGGGGAGAAAAAAAAAAGGAGCAGAACTGTAAACAAGATTGAAATTATGCACACGCGGCCGCGGGTAAAAGAGAGCGAGCGAGCGAGAGGCTTTTCCTCGTAGGCAATAGCGTCCGACGTCCGTCGGATAAAAAATACTGGTTCTTCCAGTTCATTCACCTGTTGCGACACATTATTCGCGCGCTCGTAAGCCGAATTCATTTTTCCCCCTTATCTCGCCCGAGTAAACAAATTTATATATAGAGGCGCGAGTGCGTTACGTGCCCTCGCGTGCATATCTGCCTGACGTTGAATGAATTTGTCAAAATTAACGAGTGGAATGGAAAATAAAAAAACATCTCGTCATTGATGAGGGCCTTAGCGAGCCCATAGACTTATGTAAAGCAGCTCTATAAAAGCTGGGCCGATAAAGATTGAGGAAAGTCGAGCGAAACGCATAGCTCCGATCGATATCGCTGCAGACTTTCGCCCGAAGGGACCCAATGCTCGGTTGCACAAAAAAAAATAACGTAGTCCTGTAAGATGCGTAACATCGCAGCTCGAGGCTGCAGCGTTGCGCTTATCGATTCTCCGTTTTCCCTACAGCTCTGGAGCGTTTATATCTCTACTCGCGAAGATACATCTAAAACTTGGCGAATCGATCTCGAAGCGATATTCTTTTTTTTTTTTCGTTATTCCTCGCTTTACGCCGATGCGCAATCGCATGTAAACATCTCGCTGGCAAGTCTAAAATGATTTGCAGCGACAACGAAGTCGAGCACAATGGAAGGGCAATAAAAGGGAAGGTGCATCGGTCACGGCTCCAGTAGTAACAGTCCCCCCCTCGTCAGTAGTAACAGTAGTCAGACGCACGAAACGGCCGCGCTGACATTTTACGATTTCCCGGTAGGAAAAAACAAAACGCACACACACACAAGCACCGAGAAACTATAGTCAAGTTGAGCAAAAGAGGTGGGGGGGGGGGGGGGGGAGGCCGAATGGAGACATTAAAAAAATTTAAAGCCCCGCGCTCGTCCGTTGCCTCACTTGAGCGATAAAGCGCGATATTCGCGCTTGCGCAACGCTCTCTCTCTCTCTCTCTCTGCCAGAACTGATAGCCGGGGGAGGAGAGCGTTTGTATACCGCCAGCTCTATACCCTAAAGTTTCATAGATCCTTGAACTAAAAGCTAGGAAGATTTTTCCGAGGAGATTAATGTCTCCGGCCGCTTTGCCACGTGCTAACGTAAAGAGAGAGAAAGAGAGAGCCTATGCGTGTTCCCAGGCATCTACGCAGACTCGCGGATCCTTAATTGAGCGCCTTGGGCGGTCGCATCGTTCGGATAATTGCCGAGCGGATTGACTTCTCTCTCTCTCTCTCTCTTTGCGCGTGATTGTCCTATGAAGCTTTGAATTACGATTGTTACCGAGCAAATGTGTAACACTTACCTTTTCCTCGGTCTTGTTTTTTTTTCCCCTCCTTTTTTGTTCTGCCTCTTTTTTTTTATGGCTGATATTTGGTATTAATAGATCACTAGAGTTTATGTCACGTTTGATGGGTGAGCGAGTGGGGAGGTCGTAAAACTGTAGGCCTAGATTCTCGAGGATACTCGAAGGGTCGTCGGTTCTACATTTAATGCACGTATTATATTTTTGCAACGAAAAGTCGCTCTTTTTACTTCTCTCTTTTTTTTTTTAATAATTACACAGGCCTGCGCTGCTAAAGGAATAACTATTCGGAGAATCGTTCGACGATCGTTTGGCAGATCATTTACCGCTGTTGCAGAGCCCAATGCTCATTTCGTTTAATCGCCAAAAGCCGCATTCCAGAGAGAGAGAGAGAGAGAGAGAGAGAGAGAGCCAACGATATGAGCAAAGTGAAAAATCTCTCTCCTCCTACCCCCCACAGCCCTATTAACAAAGGAATAATTAATATTCAATTAATCGAGTCGAGAATGAAAAAAAAAAGAAAATTATCGAATCGAAAATCGCTAATTCCCGTAATTTCAGATAAACGATCTTTCTCTCTCGCATCTCTAACCCCAATCTGTTGCCTCCTTCCCTCCTCGACAATATAAGCACACTCGATCTAATCGACGTTATCAATATAATTAGCGAAGAAAAATTGATTAATCAAAAGCTTGATCGATCGGCTCGATCGCGGGGATCAATGAGAAAAACATAAACAATGAGTCAGCCTTGATGGGAAAGAGGGAGAGAGCGCGCGCGGGAGATGAATCGCGGGCGCGGCCAGCAGTAGGCGCACAATACCCCTGGGCTAATCCCTAAAGGCTCGAGATACAGGCGCCGCGGTTGATTGACCAACGGCGCGTATAGGCGAGTGCGCGGAATCCCGGCTTTACTGTAAATGGCCGGGAGAGCCGTCGCCGAGACCGAAACCCTCGATTTAGAAAAAGTTGGCCAAGGTACTCGGCCGCCTTGACTATCCAACCTTCGTGAATCTCATTGGCCGCTCGTTAGGGATCGCGCGTACCCAGCTGGCACCCTCCGAGCGCCTCGACCCTCGCTGGCCGACGACAAGCGGTATAAGACGCTCGCGCCCGAGAGAAGACGGTCCGCGGCTATTGTCGCGGCCGTCTCTAATTAACGAGCGAAGCCGCTAATTAATCAAAAACACATCGGCGCGCGATCTCCATTAGCCGATCATTCAATGCTGATCTCCCCTCTCGAGTGGTTAGCCTTGTTTCGCCTCTGCGGTTATAAGCGCGTGATTAAGTGACAAAGTGCGCGCACGTGCGCCCACGAGTGGAGGAGGGAAATTGGACACTCGCTAAACGCGATGATCCGGCTAAATTCGCGTCTCGCTGGCATTGGGCAATCCGCTTCTTTCTCTCTTCTCTCCTCGATACGTACAACGATTTAAATGTTTCCCCGGCAGAGAATGATTAGCGTTGCGCGAGCAGCTAAAACCGAAGCGGGGGCTCGACTGCGTGTGCGCGCGTGTAAACGAAGGGGTCGCGGTGCAGCGCGCGCAAGCGCGCGGGGAGGGGGGGGGAGGCGACGGTGGGCCCCGGTGAAAGGGGCCTACCCCGGTCTCGCGGGAACGGCCCCCGCCGTCGGCTATTTTCTAGGTCTTCCAAGCCCCTATATAAGCTAAGCCCACTGCCCCGTAAGGCATGTAGTTTCTCGCGGCGTGTCGCGCAAGTAAGTTCAAGCTAAAACCCACCGGCTCTCATTTCTCTCTAGTGCGCATACTCTTGCTCGACCATCCTACCAAGATGATGAAGCTGATCGTAAGTCTGCACAGTCACCGTACCTCCAACATAAGCACATGACATTTAGATGTACCTATGCACATAACGCCCGTTGAGTTTCACTTTTTCCTTTTCGTACTTCCTGGATTTTTCGTCGCTCACTTTGCGATTAACGAAGCGAAGGCACTTTTTACAACGACCTGTTAACTTTCTTTTCTTTTTTACTTTTACCTTTTTTTTTTCAAACTCAACTACGGTAAATTTTGTTTTATCATCTTAATTTAAGTATAATCACTCGACACTTTTCTTTCAGCTCGTCCTCTTCGCCGTTGTGGTCGCCGTCAGTGCCTTCCCGGGCTACGAGGTACTCGCCCAAGTGCATTCAAATTAACAGCATCCGCAAAATCTCTCTCATCAACCATACAATGCAACTCCGTAATATTACTCCCAGTATCAGGCTGTCTCGGCTTAGACCTTTAGTTGGCCAATTCGTTGTACAGTACTGAACGAATCGCCAGAGAAACGATAGACCTCCCGCCGCTCTGGCCAAATTCTAACTTGTATACATCCATCAACTTAGTTTATAGCAGTTTCACTTTTACCTCTCCACACGACCCGCCGACATTTAAGAGTGTGCTATTAAATTAATCGCGTTCATTTTCATTATTTTTGTTTTTTTTTAACGACACTCTTGATGTGACGATAAAAATCGAAGCTTAAAACACGTAATCTTCACATACAAAGAGTCGTACACATTCGCAATAAGTTATCCAACGAGCATTAGAGCACTCTTAAATACGTTACTCTCGCGCACGCATTCAGACGCGCAAGAAGAATAATAGTTTGTTAAAAAAAAAAATTGCAATTCTGCTAATTGAACAAATTTTCAAGAGTTCAGTTCTGCCTCTGAAGCGTTTATATACGCTCCCCAGGAAAGCCGGGAGCGCGCAGAGTCGTCGGCTTTTACGAGAGTCGCTTTGGCTCTCGCTCGTCCAACTGGAAATTGTCTCAGCTGGCATAACTTCCAGCCAATGCTCTGGAAGTAATGTCTCAGGCTGTAATTACAGAGGGGAACGTTAACCATCGAGTGCAAATCGATCCGATGTTCCTTCTTTAAGCTCATTTTTAAAGCTTCCGATTTTCATTCTTTGTTTCCTCATACCTGTACATTCTCTTCTCACGTATATTCTATCGATTCTCTTCTGCTAACCACCGTACGCTGCAGATTCTTAACGGGAGAGTCCGATTGGGTGCAAAGAAGCTATCGTTACTCAGACGGGAATTTTTCATGGAGAAATTAACTTTTTTTTTTAAATCTCGTTCCGTTTTTTGTTTTTAACTTTTTTTTTAAATCGTGTTTTTAGTATTAAAATATCCATGAATTTTATCTGGAAAAAAAAAGAATAAAAATCGAGTCTTTCTTTGTATCTTAATCGCCATCCTCCGTCGCACAATCAATCATCGTAAGTAAATAGAAAAATAAAAAAGAAAAACGAAGAAAAATGTTAAAAGGATTGTTGTTGATAACGTGAAATTAGGGCTGGCATGATCCATGGCGCAGTCAAGGCTGGCAAGATCCCTGGGCAGCGAAGAACGCCTGGAACCCGTGGAATCCCTGGCAGCTTGGTCATGTAACGTATTACCCACGTATTATCGGCCGATTAGTACAATACGCTCCGCAAGTGGCTGAGTTTCGCCAGAGGAGCCATGCATAATCTCCGACCTCGTCTGTTTAGCCCCCCCCCCTATACGGACGCATCCCGAGGATCTTTATTAGCATCGATAAAGCTTCGACATCTTTTAGAAAATAGTTTCAACCATCCCCCTTTCTCTCTCTCTCTCTCTCTCTCCTTCGATCTGTTTTACCGCATAATAGCGTTAGCAAAGAGCAATTAACCGCGACTAACCAATGACTAATGTATGATTTTGAAAAAATTTCAGCATCATGAGCCCGACTACCATCATGTGATCCAGGTGCCCCAGCCGCACCCCATTCCGCCGCTTCACCCGAAGCCGCTCCACCTCAAGGTCCACAGCCAGGCCCAGAGAATCCACTACGATCACGCCAAGATCCCCCATCCCCATCTCATCGGCTACGAGACCTACCACGAGCCCGAGATCAAGATCAAGCCCGTCCACGGACACGGCTGGGACTAAGCTCTCTCGCTCTCTCTCTCTCTCTCTCGTACGAATATCGCGATCCTCACTCATCGACAACAACTTAGCCTAAATCAATCCCATCGTTCATCGAATTCAGGATCGACATTGGTCATTGCCGACAGCTCGTTAAGAACAAAAAAAAAAAACACATAATGAATCATACGAAATTGCAATTCAACTAATTATACATTCGTTTCGCTGCTTCGTTTTATCCGTTTGTATTATATACACGTACACGCGTTACTTTTCCTCGTTATTTATAAAATTTCGCGCGCAATCGTTGAGCATTGGTACAACGTGCTCGTAAATCAGGGAAGGAGGGGGCCAAGTGACCAAGCGCGATACCTGCCTTTAATCATGTATGCTTATTCATCCACCTCACTATTTTTTTGTCAAATCCTCCGAGAAAAAAAAAACGTCGATATACTTTTATTTATTTTTAATAAAAGTTTTTACGTCTTGTGATACACCAGGCACAACCATGTGTTTTATTTCCATTACTCTACATACCTATTCCTTTATATACGATATATGCATAAACTATTTATTCACTTACGAGTATATGAAAGTTGCTTTACAAACGAGTTTTTCCCTTTTCTTTTTACTCGCTGCTCCGTATTTCTTATGTGTGGTTACAAACATAATTACAAGGTTTAGGCCTCCAAACACACAATGACGCGGCAATAAGGTTGAAGATAGGATCGACAGGTACAGGGCACTGTACAGTTGTGTCCGACACGCGTAAAAGCACTGAGCATATGTCAATAGCACATTGAGCATCGAACGAATAACTGCTCTTCTATCGACTCTTCCATTTTCACTAGTAATATTTCTGTCGTGACGAAAAAAAAAATACTCGTTCGCGCCTTCAGCGCTCAGTTAGGGCCTATCCCTAGACCAAACGACATGGACGGCGCTGAATGCGGTAAGCTATTATTTTTTTTTTTATCTCTGTGAAAATGACATTTTCAAATCCCCTGAAAAAAAGAAAAAAAAAACTGTAATTGACAGATCCGCAATCACGACCGCGATGGCTCTATACGACGAACAGCAGTAGAACCACGACTGAAGTAAAATCGAAAAAATCAATGTAAGTAAATGTTGGAAGATACAAGCGCGTAAGCTTACGTATTTGCTAAAAAAATGCCGGTTGTAACCGATTGTTCACAGCTACAAAAAGCTCAAGAAAAGCGATATCGTCACGTACATGCTAGGGGCGATCTTAACGATCTTAACGATAGCTACAACAGTTATCACGATACTTTGTAAGTACAAAGACGGCCAAATGTGCGTTGTGTAAAGAGCGAAGGGCGTTTATTAATCAACTCTTGTTTAGACGCCAAGATGATTCACGCGACGAACTTGTGCGACAGCGAAGACTGCCTACGCACAGGTATGGCCGTGTAGCCTTTTAGCGGCTCTTCTCTTTCTCTCTGTTGTCATTATGCTTGTTAACTATTTATTTCAGCGTCCAGTATAAAAGAGCTGATGAACACTTCGGCTGATCCGTGCGATGATTTTTACAAGTAACCTATCAGTTTCTAAAGCGTATACGATTAATGTTAATTTATCGATGTTGCTCACGTAAATAAACTGCTTTTGCGTAGCTACGTTTGCGGACGATGGTCGCAGGTTCATACCCAAGACAATCAGTACTCAAAGCAAAGTTGGATGCGAGAAAAAAGCTTGCAAGTTACGTACAGAATTAGGAATCTAATAACGAAAAGTACAAACAAAACTGACTTCCCTTGGGCCGTTCGCGAAGCCGTGAAGTTGTATCAAAGTTGCGTCGATGTCGGTGCGTTAATTTATAGTTTTTCTTCTTTTTGACATGACATTGCAATTGAATATTAAAATAATCAACGGCGTGATCAGAGGCGAACGACGAGCTAGGCCTGACACCGCTATATCATCTTTTGGACGAGCTCAATTTGACTGCCATACCCTCGGCGTTGGCGCACACCACCGGCAATTTGAACGTGCAATTGGCAAAAGTTAAGCGCATACTTTGGAGCGACGTTTTCGTTGGCGCGAATGTCGTTCAATCTCGGGACAGTCAACAGCACGTTCTTAGGCTCGACTTTCCTAAACCCAGCAGATTCGATTTTTGGTAAATTTCATGGAGCTTTACTTAAAATCCAGTCGTTACTATTGTTTTTATTAATCCTCCTCAGGGATAAAATTCTCGACGAGGAATTCACGTCATTCGAGTCGAAAGCGTCCGAGGGAAAAGGGAAAAAAAATTATACGGTTATACTTCAGAATTACATGACGGAAGTAATGAAATATGTTATAAGCAATGGCACAATAGACCAGTCAACTTGCAAATCCAGAGGTCCGTTCGAACTGGTGCCTGAAGATGAAATAACTCAGCTTGTGAACGACATCTTTGATTTCAAGGACAGAATGTTCAATGTGATTATTTTATTTGTCAAGCAGTATTACAAGTAAAAAGTACCGGACAATCACTTATGTTTATTTTTCAGGCCTCCTTTTCTTTCAACGATAGTAATTATATGTCTGTGGAGGAACTTCAATCGGCAACCGACGAGTACTTAAGTTCCATGGACGAGACTCTAAAACCCAAGATCATCTGGAAGACGTTTATTAAAGAATTATTGAACGATGTGGTTGAATTTAATTCGTCGATGAAAATTTTTGTGCCAAGCATGGACTATCTTAACGATATTTCGTACATCTTAGCGACGACTGATGACGAGTTAATCGGTAATTTTATTGCAATCAATTGCCATAATTTTTATACAATAATCCCTTATAAAATAAAGCAATGTCTATTAGAATCGGTCATCTGGTGGACTGTAGTGACACATTACGTTCCATTTTTGTCAGACTTGAAGCGAATTCAAAGTACAGTAAATGAATTATTTGGAAAATCCGAGTCGTCGCAGTCTTTCAAATGCGTAAACGCTGTTCGTAATTTAATGGGTATACAATTCTTATTTGGCACGTTGGTTTCGTGAGACGAAGAAAAGTTTGCGAATTCAAATAAATTTTTTTTAATTTTAGACGTGGCAGTGGCATGGCTGGTAGTCAATCCGTTTTTCTTGGAAGGTGGCTCGAGCGGCAAGATTCGCGAAATGTTCGATTACATCAAAATGTCCTTTACGGATTTCCTTCAAAATCTCGACTGGATTGATCAAAGAACGAAATTAGCCCTTTTGGATAAAAGTAAACGATTGAAATCTCTAATTGGATATGCCGATTGGCTTTTTGAAGAGGATGAGCTTGATACGTTCTACGAAGGAGTAAATAATTTTTTATTTTTTTTTAGTTGATACTGCCGATATTTTAAGCAATACTTATTATTTCAGATTAATTTAACAGAAACGACATATTTCGATAACGTGTTGCAAATAGTTCGCTTGGAAAATATCAACATGTTATATCATTTAATAAATCAAACGGAGGACGAGCCCGAGTAAGTAAAAAAAGGTAGCTATAACACTTTGTCAAATGAATTTTCTAAAAAAAATTTATAATTATAGGTGGATAATTGACCCTACTGTTGTTAATGCTGTATACTTTGGAAAAGATAATCGCATAAGTAAGTAATAAAAATTAATTTTTAAATGTACTACTTCTGTATTAAATCTCTAATTTTGAATTTTTTACTTTGTACGTTAACGCAGCAATGCCTGCAGGAATTTTACAATTTCCATTTTTTGGACTAGGCCTTGAGTAAGTAAACTCTCATCTGCAAAAGTTGTTTTTTTTTTCAAGACATACAACAATTTTTAATTGAATTTGAACTTACCAATCTGGTTTTGTCTATTTCTGCGCCAGAGCTTTGAACTATGGAGCCATTGGTTCGATTTTGGGTCACGAATTTACCCACGGCTTCGACAGCTTTAACATATTTTACGACCACAAAGGACGAGTTAACAAGGAGTTGTCTAACGAGACGCTGGCAATCTACAAAAATAAGACGCAATGCTTTGCTAATCAGTACAGCCAATGTTACATTCCCGAGGTAAGCGTGCCCAGAATAATTTTTGCCGCGAGCAATAAACAATCATTTTTTTTTCTTTTATCGTTTAGGCCAAGAAATACGTAAACGGCAATACAACCTTGACCGAAAACATAGCCGATAACGGTGGCTTGCGACACGCCTTTCAAGCTTATCAAATGTGGAAAAAGAAGAATGGCAAGGAGCCTCTTCTTCCCGGATTTACTCAATACACCCACGAGCAATTATTGTTCATAGCATTTGCGCATGTAATTCGGACAAATTTACAATTTTTTTTTTAATTTCATACGATTACTATAGAAATTTTAACGAGTATCATTTATTTCAGACATGGTGTCAATCAGATCCAGGTAGAGATGATTTACGCACTATGATGTTCGATCTTCATAGTCCTGGCCCAACGAGGGTACAAGTGACACTTCGTAATTCCGAGCTTTTCAGCCAAACTTGGCATTGCCCGAAAGGCTCGAATATGAATCCAATCCATAAATGCCAGCTGTGGTAGAACATCATAAAGACAGAAAATTCGATGATAAACTGGAATAAACCATACTGGTCTTTGTCATGAAAAAAAAAAGTGTCGCTTATGCGAGCTTGCAAAGCACGAGGGTGTTCCCAGAGGAAAAGAATAGAGGCGCGCGCTTACGATTATACCGAAATCAATTTAATGTTACCGGGGTAACGCACCGCTCAACACACGAGCCGCCGGCCGGCAAACGGCCACCCTTGTAAAACGCGCGACGGCGCTTCTTCCTTCGCTTATCCCTACTCCTACCACCACCACCACCATCAGCCGTCTTTACCGTCCCCTCCTAACTTTTGCCTGACCTTTTAGTTTCGCCTGCTTCTCAGAAAAGTGCCCAATTATTTGCCAAAGCAAATATAATCAGCTGTCATTGTTGCTTACCGGGAATTGTCAAACAATCGGCTTGTAGATCAATTAGTTTAAGTTATTATATATACGCGATGTATTTTTTTATAAATAAATAAGTTTAATAAAGTGTAACGAGCAAAGTCTTAGCAAGTGTCGAGAATCAATTGAAATAAGCAATAAAGAGTTGTGTGTGAAAATGAAAAATTTCGAAGAGATAAAATAAAAGATAAAACGGAAAAGACAAAAAAAAAACAGGAATAAAAGTAACGAAAGAAGTTGTAAAAGTAAAAAAGTATATCCAGCCTATTTACGACTATCTCGTTCCCGGGAGGTCTCTGTCGAAATGCAATACAATAAAGGAATTCGCCCGGAGTACTGGCGCATTGCTAATGTATTCCTGCGGCAAAGCTCGAGGGGCAATTACGCTCCTGCATAACTAGTCTCTACTCCCTCCCTACCTCTCTCTCTCGCTCTCATTCGTACGTTGTCTCTTAAAACACACGGACTATTTTCAAAGTTACTTTTTACAGTCGCAACGACGGCAAATCCACGCGGCTCGGACTAGAGCGAGTTTAACTGTTAAAACATAGCCAATTGCAAAATGCCAATCGCTCCCTCTCTCTCTCTCACACACTCAGCTGGAAAGAAATTAGAGGGTCAGCGCGTGCGTTTTTCTCGGTGAGTCGGTGATTACAATATTTTATTGTGAAATAAAAGTCGCGGGGGGGGGGGGGGGGGACCGACGAAAATTGAACATTAGCATTCTTTTCCCTTTTTCTACACCTCGCGTATCATCGTTATTTTATGTGTGGCGCAGGACTCCTGCATAAATATTTATGTTCCGCGGATTTTATACATAGTGGCCGATGCAAGCAGCATGCCAACGAAACGATACGTCAATTAACGATGGACTTTCATTAATAAAAAACAAAAAAAAAAACACAGACAAATCAGACATTCATGAAAGCAGACGAGTCGTGCGCGATGAGCTTGCAGGCATGCCAAGCTCTGCGAGAAAAACAGAGGACAATTGGCGAGCAAGGGGAGGAGAAGGAGGTAAGGAATAAAGAATCGGACAGTAAAAGCGAATCGTCAGTGGAAGGGTGTGCGGTAGAGTACGTGTGTGTGGCGGACACAAAGGGGCCCAAGGGGGGTGAATCGATTGCGCGCGGAATCGGCCTATGACGAGCCGACTCGTAGGCTGCTAGATGTAATCTGTTGATCGATGTGCGCTGCCCGCGGCTCAGCTGTGTGTGCGGGCACTCTCTCCTCATCGGGCGATCGCCCGCGTCGCTCAGGGGGGCTGTAAAGAGCGCGCGACGCTCTACGCTCATTCCCTGCTCTCTCTTTCTCTCAGGTTCACCGGTCAGTTATAGACGGTCACTGGGACATTCAGCATGAACAACCAGCGACGCGGTAAGACTCTACCACGCCTACACCCACTAGCTGACTTATTTTCCCCCTGTAGCCCCTCTCGCCCCCTTAAGACAAGGTTTTAAATGTACTCGCACTTATTGTATGGGAAATTTCATTTTTTTTTTTTTAAGATCGAGAGGAATTTTTATTTTGGCTAAATAGGAAAGCGTTATGGGCCAGTGTGTATAGAGGGGATGGTAGAAGTAAGAGATAATACAGCTCGGGTGTAAGGGCTGCAATTGTTTTTTTCTTCCATTTATAGCGGGCTTCGTTTATAAATACACTTGGTTTATATATACGTGCACATTCCCGTATTCCGTACTATACCTGCGGGTTATTTTTATGTCGTTTACATTACATATGATAATGAGGGGCAATCAGTGCCGCTTACTCCTTCTCGATGTTATTCTTTTTATTGGTTTATTTACATAAATATACTGCTTATTTTTTTTCTAGAAATTATTATTAATAAAATGTTTGTGAAAATTTATTGAAATAATGTATGTTGATAACAGAACTGCAATCTCGATCACAGTCGGTTTATACCATTAACAGTAGCAGCAATATGGTCGGAATAAAGTCAAAAAGATCAGTGTAAGTACACATTCTCACATTTCGATCAAGTTGTGCGAGGAACAACTTTTAAAAGTCGCTTATACTGCTCCACAATGACTTGTTCTGTTGTCCAACTTATTCTCGTTCTACAAGTTACATTTAATTGTCAAATCGATTTGAAATTTCCTTTGTGCTTTCATTGTCAATGTGGCCGAGTAAGCGATTTTTTTTTTCATCAAAGCCAATCACAAAGCCATCCAGCTTGTAGCTATAGCAATCATATGTGACATTTCGAAATTTTTCTCAATTTCAGTTACAAAAAGTTTAGAAAAAAAATTATTATCGTTTACATACTGTCGATAATAATAGCCTTATTAGCCGTAGCAATAGTAGTTGAGTCGATTATTTGTAAGTATTCGGGCCTGACGAGTGTCTTTTACGTAGAACAACATTTACCTTCATCTTGTTATGTATGATCAACTCTTGTTTAGATGCCAAGTCTATTCATACAACTACTACTACTACGGATTTATGTGACACTGAAGACTGCTTACGTATAGGTACGCCTTTATAAGCTTGCAAGCTCTCTCTCTCTCTCTTTCTCATCATTTTTTCTGTAATTTATTATCATGCTAAACGGTTCTGTTTTCAGCGGCTAGTTTGAAGGAAACTATGAACGTTTCCATTGACCCATGTGATGACTTTTATAAGTAAAACACTCATTACCACAATTATTACCTTTTCAAGGTGCTTGCGAAAGGGTTCGTTTCACAATTTGACTCTCCTTCCGCAGGTACGTTTGTGGAAGATGGCCACAAGCTCATCCGCCTTTAGATTTAAGCCAAGAGTACAGCTGGTTTCACGAGAAAAGCACGCAAGTTTCGAGAAGGATAAGGGATCTGCTGATGCAGAACAAATCCAGTATCCCGTGGGCCGTTGGCGAAGCCAAGACTTTGTTTCAAAGCTGCCTCGACATAGGTATGCGAGCAATTCTTTTTCTCTTCTTTTTTTTTTATAATCATAGACAAATCGCTTTCGTTTATATTATCGATTGCGGCAAAGAATGTCACATGAATTTTTCAAACGATGGAAAAGTAGAGCGTTTGCAAATAATAAAACTTTATATGCCTTACTTTTATGTTTGTAAAAATAAATAAAATAACTTTTTCCGTCTAAAATCAATATTATGAAAAGAAAAAATTGCCAATGCCAGATGCTCGTGACGAGCTGGGACTGTCACCGCTGTTCGATCTTTTGGACGAGCTAAGCCTGCCGAAAATTCCGGCGGCATTGACCGGCAATTCCAGCGACTTCATCGTCCAACTGGCCAAAGTAAAGCGCGTACTTTGGTCCGACGTTTTTTTCGGCGTCTACGTGATGACGGATCCGCGGGACACTCGCAAGAATGTCCTCGTGCTCGACCTCCCCGATAAATCGAATCCCTTTCCAAGGTAGGATATATCTCTTGTCGACGACACAATCAATCATTCGCTCGTTTCTGTACATCACCGCTCTCTCGATGCAGCGATAAAATTTTAGAAAAGAGATTGAAGCTGTTGAAAGCTCAAGCTTACGAAACAGCCGAGGTGTCCGACGACGAGGAAGAGGGTAATCTTACGTCGGCCGAAAAAGTCTACATGACAGAGGTGATGAAGCAGTTGATAAGCAACGGCACAACGGATCAGCCGACTTGCAAATCCAGAGGTCCGTTTCTTCTTATGCCCGAAGACGAGATAACCGATGTCGTGAACAAAATCTACAATTTAACGGGAACGTTTTACGAGGTATAATTGTTTGTTTGGATAACGAATAAAAGAATATTAGTAATTCATTCGTCGTACGTTTCTTTTTTTAAAGCTAACGAAAGCTTACTTGAACGATACGGACGACGATGACGAGGACGTTAAAGATAGTAATTACATGTTGGTGGATGATATACAACTGGCAACGGACAGTTACGTCAGGTCTATGAATGAGACTCTAGAGCCCAAAGTCATCTGGAAGCCGTTCATTCAAGAACTGCTGAATGGCGTGGCCGAGTTTAACGCGGCGATGAAAATTTTCGTCACGGACTTGGACTACTTGAAAGAGGTCGCTTACATTTTGGCCAAGACAGACGACCAGTTGTTAGGTAATTCTGGTGTAGGAGTTGAGATGAATTATTATTATTATTTTTTCTTAAATACGTGTGTATAAATTTGACGCGTTCTTTTCATTTTGCCAGAGTCGGTTATATGGTGGACAGTGGTAGATTATTGCGTGCCCTATTCTTCGAAAGAATTGAGGCGCATCTGGTACTCGTACGTAAGTGAAATAACCGGCCCCAGCGAGCGCTCTTTGTCGACGTTTTGCGCCGAAAATGTTAATGACTTGATGGGTAAGCGAGAACAAGTTCTTTTTTTATTATGTATTTTTTCTAAAGTAGATTAAAAAGTGGAATTCTTTGTTTGAATCTCTAGGTATGGCAGTTGCGTGGATGTTTGTCAATCCTTCATTTTTAGAAGACGGATCGAGTGATAAAGTTCGCGAGATGCTGGATAACATAAAACTGTCTTTCGCGGACTTTGTTTTAGACGTAGACTGGATGGATCAAAGAACGAAGCTGGCCACTTTGGATAAGAATAGAAGAATGAAATCTCTCATTGGATATCCAGATTGGCTCTTCGAAGAGGATGAACTTGACACTTATTATGAAGGAGTAAATTATTATTTTTATGATCAATGAATGTCAATAATTTGGAATATTTTTATTAAAAAATACGTGTAATCTTGCAGATCGATTTGACAGAAACAACGTACTTTGATAATATGTTGCAAATAATTCGCTTGGAAAATTTCAACACATTGTACGATTTAATAAATAAAACCGAAGATGAGCCAATGTAAGTGAATATAAATATCAAAATAATATCGCAAAAGTTTTGTCTATGGGATTTACTTTGCACAGGTGGCCAGTTGATCCTACCGAGGTAAACGCTTTGCACACCTTCCAAGAAAATCAAATAGGTAGGCGAATCAAATAAATTTCTATGTACAACTAATCAAGTTACTGACCAAATGTATACAGTTATCTGAGAAATTAGAAAAACCGTTGTTAAAAAAAGTAATTAATATTGAATAAAATAATTTAATTTTCTTTTTAAATTCGTGGATGCAGCGATTCCTTCGGGAATTTTACAATTTCCATTTTACGGACTAGGTCTTGAGTAAGTAAATTCGTGTGTGTAAGATCAAAGTAGCACGGATTGTATAGAATAAAAAACGCACGTTAAACGTTATTGTTGTCGTTTTAATCGGTTCAAATATAATATCTAATTTATTAATTGTTTGTTTTATTTTTCTGTATCAGAGCCTTGAACTACGGTGCAATCGGCACGATCTTGGGTCACGAATTAACCCACGGCTTTGACAACAGCGGCAGGCGTTTTGATAGCCGAGGCAATTATAAGCAGTGGTGGACGAATGAAACGATTACAAAGTACACAAATAAGACCGCGTGCTTCGTCAATCAGTACAGTAAATATTACATTCCTGAGGTAATTGAATATTTATATAAATTTTATATTTGTTTTTTTCAAGAAAAATAATTCTTTTTTTGTTAAGATCGACGAACACATCGATGGCAAGTTGACTTTGGGCGAGAATATAGCCGACAACGGCGGCTTACGGCAGGCGTTCCACGCTTATCAAATGTGGAAAGAGAAGCATGGAACGGAACCTCTTCTTCCCGGGTTTAGCCATTACACACACGATCAATTACTGTTTTTAGGCTATGCACATGTAAGTTGAATAATAATAAAATATTACTCTATTTTTATGAATCTCGCTCAATTCAATGTGTTTTTTTTTATCATTTTAGATGTGGTGTGAGTCGTTTTCAAAACTTGCCTTGCGATGGATGCTGCGGGACTCCCACTGTCCTGGTCACGTAAGGCTGCAAATGGCACTGCGCAATTCCGAATATTTTAGTGAAACTTGGAATTGCCCAAAAGGCTCGAACATGAATCCAGTCAACAAATGTCAGCTGTGGTAATACCGCCGCTGCAGTGTATGCTTATATATAGTCAACGTTCGCCATATCGCGCACGTGTATATTTATAAATCGAGGGTCCAATAATTGTAAATTATGAAAAGAGTTGATTCTGTTTTTTTTTAAATAAAAGATATTTATTTACGTAAAAAAACATATTTACATGTCTATACATATTTCTGATGAGAGCACGGATGATTGAAGTAACTCCAAGCATCTCGTGGGTCCTATGAGTCTTTTGTGGCACATTGATCGTTTCTACATCTGCATATAGAAACGGCAAGTCTTAAATCATTAAAGCTTAACGCTTACGTGTATATAACTAAAGAATTAACGAGTCTTATAATGTTAAGCCGTGAGCGTATCGACAAATCTTCACACTCTATTTCCGGATCTTGTCGATTAAGGTACTTTGCTTAGTAGAGGTAACCACCGTTAGAACTGGTGGGCTGTTGGTAGCTGTAAGTCGGTGCGGAGTCGAGCTTCGAGGCAGACGGAGCATTGTACTTCTGGGGTGCTGGAGCACTGAATGTCTGAGGAGCTGGGGCGCTGTAGGTCGGAGTAGCTGGTGCGGGTGCGGAGGATACTTGGGGGGCCGGTGCCTTCTGGTACTGTTGGAAGGATGGCTGCTGGTGATGGTGCTGCGGCTGCTGTGGTAGAGCTGGCAGGTAGCCGTTGTTGAGAGCCGGGGCGGGCTTGGAGAACTGAGGTTGGACTACCGCTGGAGCGGGCTTGGCGAAGTACTGCTGACTCGGAACGAAGGAGGGCTTGTAGGACTGTTGCTGGACTGGGCCTTGGGAGGGCTTGAATAATTGCTGACTCGGAACGAAGGAGGGCTTGTAGGACTGTTGCTGGACTGGGCCTTGGGAGGGCTTGAATAATTGCTGAGGCTGAGCAGGAGCAGGCTGGTAGGTCTGCTGCTGGACTGGGGCCGGAGCGGGTTTGTAGATTTGTTGGGGAGCTGGGGCAGGTTTGTAAATTTGCTGAGGAGCTCGGGCAGGCTTGTAGGTTTGCTGGGGAGCCGGGGCAGGTTTGTAAGTTTGCTGGGGAGCTGGAGCGGGTTTGTAGATTTGTTGGGGAGCTGGGGCAGGCTTGTAGATTTGCTGGGGAGCTGGGGCAGGCCTGTAGATTTGCTGGGGAGCTGGAGCTGGTCTATAGATTTGCTGGGGAGTTGGGGCAGGCTTGTAGATTTGCTGGGGAGCTGGAGCTGGTTTGTAGATTTGCTGAGGAGCTGGTGCAGGTGCGGGAGCTAATGCAGATCCTGAAGCTGGGGGTCCGTATTGATTATGCGGCAGTGGAGCTGGAGCGGCTGCTGGGGCCAAGGCAGATCCTGAAGCTGGGGGTCCATATTGATTGTGTGGCAGTGGAGCTGGAGCGGCTGCTGGGGCCAAGGCAGATCCTGAAGCTGGGGATCCGTATTGATTGTGTGGCAGTGGAGCTGGAGCGGCTGCTGGGGCCAAGGCAGATCCGGAGGCTGGGGCTCCGTACTGGTTATGGGGTAAGGGAGCTGGAGCGGGTGCCGGAGCCAAAGCCGATCCCGAAGCTGGAGGTCCGTATTGATTGTGTGGCAGAGGAGCTGGAGCGGCTGCTGGGGCCAAGGCAGATCCCGAGTGTGGGGCTCCGTACTGGTTATGGGGTAAGGGAGCTGGAGCGGCTGCTGGGGCCAAGGCAGATCCCGAGTGTGGGGCTCCGTACTGGTTATGGGGTAAGGGTGCTGGAGCGGCTGCTGGAGCTAAAGCAGATCCCGAGTGTGGGGCTCCGTACTGGTTATGGGGTAAGGGAGCTGGAGCGGCTGCTGGGGCTAAAGCAGATCCGGATGACGGAAGACCATACTGGTTATGCGGCTGTTGTGCTAAAGGTGAGAAAAAGTTCATTAGTACTGTCTACATTAACTAGAGCAGACTTATCAATAATCTTGCTGATATAATTACCTGGTCTAAAGGACGATTCTTGTGCGGTCGAGGGCAATTGGAAATGAGAGAAAGCCGGCTTGGTCGCGCTGCCCGACGGCGGCAGGTAATTCTTCAGGTCAAGCCCGATGTCGCGCTTGTGCTTGTCCTCGGCCGCAGTCAGCGACACAGCCAAAAGAGCCTAATATCCAAATATTACATTATATAAAAAAAGGACAAGAAAAAAATAGCTTAGATGTAAAGAAAAATTGATTATTGATGCGACTATTTAATATGCATGTATTCTGAAGAAAGAGAAAGGGAGAAATAGAGGGCCGATTTCAATCGCTCGACTCGTTTATTGTAGGAGGATATAAAGAACTATTTTCTTATAGCCGCGAGCATCGATTGCAAAGGTTTGCATATTTATAAAGAATCCGAATTCGTTCCCTTTTCATGTATTGCCGAAAGAGAGCCTCTCGTAAACTGCACGTGTCACGCAGATGGATTAAAGTTTTGAAGACTACGTAACAACATTTTAGCCCGTATATGTAATCGTGGAAAGTTTTTTTCAAAATTCGGTGAATCGTTTAGTACATCTTTAAAATGTTAATTTCGGATGAGGCAATGATATAGTCCAATTGTAACGAATACAACCGGTAACAGTGAAAAATTAAGGAAATGAGTTTTATGTAATTAATTTGAATTAGAAAGTCGATAGGTGAGAAGCGCGGCAAGTACAATTAATACACGGGTATTTTCAAAAATTTGAAATTGACTATTACAACTTTATTGAAAAATCCTTAGAAGTTCCTAGAGTAATTATGATTTTTAAGTTTAAAAATTTTAGATACTAACTTATTAAAAAGAAGTAAAATTGCAGAGTGCAACGTTGAGAAAAATGTATCAAATCTACTCTACTCTGTAACATGTCTAATTGCAAAATCCAAAAAATTACTATATAGTTCAATAAAAATTAAAATCCAAGGATTCGTAATGTTTTAAATTTTTACGTTTAAGACGTACTTGTAAGTAAAAATGAACTGATGCAAAGTAATAAAAAAAAGAGGAGCCTGGTGCGTGTATATGTACTCACCACAGTAAGCAGAAAGATCTTCATGTTTACTCGAGTTAAGATCGGAGATGAGTGTGACTTCGGACCGGGCGTTTCCATCTTTTATACGAAAAAAAATCGGCGGCTATGATGCTTTAATGCCGTTTACGTAACATCGAAGAAAGCCATTTCTTTGCTCGAATGCTCCGACCTCATCTTCGTAGGCAAGAGAAAGACCCACGCCCAAAATCATTTTCACCTCTTCCTCTCTCTCTCTTCATCAATCTAAAAGCCATACTTCCACTTCCAGTCCTCTCCCTTGCGCTAGCCCCAACGAAGAGAGAGATGAACCTTAGCCGCTTGGTATATACACGTTTGCCAATCGGCGCGTCTTCTCTTTCTTCTCCCATCAATTGCTTAAGAGAACTTTTTCTCGAATATGGGAATTTCCTACAATTTACATGAATTTTTCAAAACTTTTACTTTCTAGATACGTTTAAAATGCACATTTATTTCGGTGTTACATATCTTGTGTTTCGTAGAACGCGTGCAATAGTATTGATTTAATACAATATTAGAAATGTTTAATAATGCTGCGTACTCGGGAATAAGAATAAAACGAAAAAGTATAAATTTTTAAAATTTCTTTATTATCATTACATTGTTGAAGTATATTTCAATACAATTATGAACACTAGTGCATCAGAAATTATACCGAACAAAGTTTGAATACTATATTTAAATACTTAACGACATATTTGAACGCCAGTAAAAAGTTCGACGTATCTTCTAAATTTTTTTTCAAACAATTCGAAAAGAAAACTCATTATCGAAATAAACCATCCAACAAACAGTATGACAAGAAGCTGAAACAGTCTACTGGGAATCTTAAACTCCATCTGCTCATTTTCGACTTTCTCGTATTTCAAACTGTCATCCCATCTCAGTACAATGCCAGAGTCAAACAAACGCTGTTGCATCTCGTTTATTTTCTCAACGAAAGGCGAGGCTCTTTCGTACGAGAAAGCAAGATGATCGTAATCAAACTCAAGTTTCGCTATTTTTATCGATATATTCACGTTGGAGGCTAACAAATATTTTATCCAACTCTTGCCTCGTCGATAGCTAAGCACACACATGGTGTCTTTACTTCCACGCAATGCTTCCACGCACCGAGTAGAACTACTGACCCTATTCGAGATATTCATCAGCTGGTCGATTTCTTTTGAATAACGTTTTATCGGCAAATAATACGAATAAATGGAAAATGTTGATTTAAAAATATCCTCAAACGAATGAAAATCCTGCTCTTCCAAGTCTAAAGTATAATCCACGACATTTGCGAGTATCTCAGTTGAATATATGATCGATACAAAAGCAATGCCGATGAAAAGAATTTTTTCAACCGCTCTCTTCGGATGGCAAACGGATAATCCTAAAAACATTCGGATTATATTGCAAAGATCCCAACATGGAAACGAAAATCGAAAAATTCGAGAGATCAAAGCGAAAAACAATATGAGCATCACTAACATTATTGCAACAGTGATGTCAGATGAGTATGTGATTTTTGTAAGTTCTATTACTGGGATTAAAAAGACCATTTTATCGTTCATAACAGGTTTTCCTGTTACAATCTCGTTAATTGGATTCAACAATAGAGTTGGCAAGAGATATGGTATAACGCTTATGTTGTTTTTTTCGAATAAAGAATTGTCGGCCAATAGGTAGTCCTGAATTAATTTAGTACTTGAAGCTACTTGAAGAGAAAAATTAAGCTTTTTTACAAATATATCGAATATTTCGTATTCAATAAAAATTGGCGATGCTTTCTTCGTTGTAATGAAAATTTTCGGAATAATAAAAGCGTGCTTATGCAAATTATTTAACTTATCAGGAAACATTGATTCTACATCGCTAGTGCATTCTAGCTTTTTTACAAATGGATTGTAGTAATGCAGTTTCGCATTGTTTTTTTCATCGATATTTAAAATTGAAAAATCCAAAAACTTTTTATTCCAAGCGTAAACAAAAATTTTGTTTAAATTAATTGAAGTAGTAATATGTTTTTTACTGAATAGCAACACCAGACATTTTGGCCTTTGCGGTTTAGGGGATATCACGGAGATACTGTCAATCCATTCTTGCAGATTTTCATCTTTAACGACAACATAAATTGTTGATGATCGAGGATTTTGCAAAACTGGCATTCGAAGCGATCTGTTATCACCTTTCATGACTGTCTCATTCATGTTAATTGTTACCACGGGAATCGTTATATGTTGTAGAAGCAAATTAACTCTATTATTACTCTCGTCTTGAACATTGTTTAAAAAAACAGTTACTTGATACACATTTGACACATAAATTTCATCAAGAAATAAGTTTATCCAATTATCGACATGAGAACTAGTAGAATTCACTTCTTTTAAATTTATAATTAATAGTATACATAATATCAAGAGGTGCATTTTTATGAATCCCGTTTTAAAACACTTATATAATACTCTTGTATAATTGAATTTAATCTAAATTTTCGTAATCCGAAGAAACAGAAAACGAATATTGGACAGTTCTACTGTCAGTTGCTATTACACACGAAATAAAATTCTTTTATAGCTGAAACATTTTCTTTCATTTATTTTTTAAATAAATTCATTGATTTTTTTTCCCAAATTACTACTTTGGTACAAAAAACATTTTTTCAAACATAAACACCACAATTGCATTCTAGATCGAATTGTGATATTGATTCTAAACGAAAGCTTCTTTGTTTAAGGTTTTTAAAAGAGAATTGACTGTTTTGTTTTCTAAATAAATATACACTATTTATTGAAATTAAAAAAAGTATTTTTTAACATTGCATGTATTTCAGATAAAAGCTGGGATTAAAAAAATCTAATCCTCTTGTGCGATTTCTGCAGAACGGGCGGCTGTTGGATATGGCACTGGTCGTTTTCACTTTCGAAGACATCAAGCCTCCAATCCATAAAAACTTGACACTTATGTGCGATTACTGTAACGAATTAGCAGTTGGCCCATTCTTCAATGTTTTTTTTTTCTTTTCTCTCAAAATTATCAGCTTATTAGTAGACGTATCCACCGTTGGAGCCGGTGGCCTGCTGGTGGCTGTAGGACGAGCTGGCGGCGTTGGACGACTCGACGTTAGCGACGTAGGTCTCGTAAACTGGGGCGGGTTGTTGGTAGATTGGCTGGGGAGCCGGAGCTGGGGCTGATACGTAGGTCGGCTGAGGAGCCGGGGCTGGAGCGGGAGCTGGCTGGTATGCTGGCTCGGGAGCTGGCAGGTAGATGGGCTGGGGAGCTGGAGCTGGAGCGGGAGCTGGCTGGTATACTGGCTCGGGGGCTGGGAGGTAGATCGGCTGGGGAGCTGGGGCGGGCTTGTAGATTGGCTGAGGAGCCGGGGCTGGGAGGTAGATTTGTTGAGGAGCCGGGGCAGGCTTGTAGATTGGCTGGGGAGCCGGGGCGGGCTTGTAGATTGGCTGGGGAGCCGGGGCGGATTTGTAGATTGGTTGAGGAGCCGGGGCTGGGAGGTAGATTTGAGCCGGAGCGGCAGCTGGGGCTGAGGCGACGTGGCTGTAGGACTGGTCTGTAAAGCAAATGAAGTTTTATTGTATTGAGCGTAATTGCAAAAATAGGATTATAGCTTGGAAGTAGAATATAAAATTACCTTTTTGAACGATTTCCTGCTCAACGTGATGTTGGACGTGCTGTAAAATCAACAGGATCATATTTAGTTTTGTGGCAAGTAATTTGCTTGGCGTAAAAGGCGGTTCAATGAAAACTTACGCTGACTGCTGGGGCAGAGTAGTAGATGGGTTGAGGGGCAGCCTAAAAATTAATGTTTAGTTTTGAATTTTTATTTTTGTTTTTTAAACACAGACTTTATAAATTATAAAAGAAGTTTTTTACCACAGGTGCGAGAGTAGCCTTGATGGGTTCACCGTAGGAGGTGGAGGGTACTTGGATCTCGTTGGCCTCGTAGGAAGTTGCGGGGGGCAAGTATTTCTTGAGGTCCAATCCGATGTCGCGCTTCTTGAGTTTGTGGGCGGGCCCAGCAGCAGTCAACGCCACAAGGGCCTGGAACACGATTAATCAAACCAGTTAGAAAATTATCTTTCATCGCTTTAAGGTGAAATTTATGTGAGCTGAATTTGTAAAAATACATACTAAAATTTTTCGAAAATCGATTTATCATTTAGCCGGTACGGAAATATACATTTTTCTGTGATTAGCAGTAATAATTGAATAACTAAATGTAAAAAAAAGTGAAGATCAAATAAAAAAAAAAAAAGAAAACGAGAAATTCATGCAAATATAATTTCAATTTGAAATTTGATAGCCGAAAAAAACGCTTTGTTGAAAATGTACATTTTGAAATGCAGAATATTAATATGGGTCTTCCCAACAATTCAAAACTAACACTTTTAAGGTATAGCGTTAAGCAAGTCCCATTTGCTGGACAGTCTTCCAAGCAAATTCTTACAATCGTGCTTTAGGTATTAATTATTATTGATAAATTAATTTTGCAATAATCAATTTAAACAGGTAAAATTAATTTCAAATGTTTTTGAATTAATAAAATTATGATAAATATTGAAATTTGTTATTTAATTTATTTCACAAACTATATTTTAGTAAACTATTAAAACTGTTATATTTTTTATTTAACTACTTCGGAATCAAGCACAGACGGAGAGTAAATTATTTAAAAAATTGTATATTCGCTTAAGAACGTTGCCGATGTGCGTATACTCACGAGAGTGATGAGGAAGATCTTCATGTTTGTTTGAATTGGGATCGAACTCGAAGATGAGTGTGACTCTGGCTGGGCACTTGGGATCTTTTATACCGAAAAAATCGGCGACCAACAAAATTCTCCCCTCCAACGGCGCGTCCGTAGGTATATCCCTACTTTCGTAATGTCGGAGGGGCAGACAGCTCCAGCTTTGCATTGAATCTCTACCGAAACGAAAGTCTCATTCTTTGTGCCTCTCATTTTTTTTGCCACTGACCCATCCCGAACTACTGCTACACTTCCACTTCCACTTCCACTTCCACTCGCTTAGCCGGGTTACCCCAGTAAGACGCGATCTTCAAACGATTTGACGCTTCTTCTCTTTCTTCTCTACAGATGGCTTTTTTGATTTTTTGCCTCAAGGACTGGGATTTCTTCTCATTCGTATGGGTTTTTTAATTTACTAAACTCTTATAAATTATTTAGATGGATTTCCGTTTCTCTGTTAAATAACAGTGATTGATATTACATTGAAGATATTGCTATAAAAGAGCTCTAGGCTAGTTTTTTATTAGACAATTTAAGCTCGATTTTTGCAGTACTAAGGAAGACTACGATATTTGCAGGGCAGTTGTACCTTAACGATACGATAAAATAAAATCCTTCGTTATAGAGCTTATCCAACGTTCAGTCATTGTTCTCTTAATACATAATGCGCTTCAAAAATTTTTGTGTATACTCGGTAGGTAAGCTTCATATCAAAATAACATTGTTCGTCCATGACGTTGTCGACTACTGGTTTTGAATTTTCATCGTATATTTCAAGATGTAAATTTGCAAACACGTTTAACTGCCATATCGTGTCGCTGTCTTTCCCAACTTTGTATCCAGTTACTCTTTCATTGTTTGTACCATCAACGCTAATCACGGATTTTTTGATCATTAATAATGTTTTGCTAAATCTAGAAATAAAAACAATTAACGTCTTTTTTTTCAAAATTTATTATCATTCCCATGATGTCAGTATTCGATATCATTATTTTATATAAAAAATTCTAAATTATCGTTTACTTTTTTAATTATTATAAAGCTAGAACATTTACCAATCGATTTTTTATTAAAATTTAGTAATGAAATTCTTAATGAGAGCAGAGATTTCTCAAGGTGTATATGGGTTTTTCAATTTTGTAGATTAATTCAGCTGTATTTCTAGATCTGAGTTAATTAATACCGATCGCAGCATGAAAAGTGCCTTATTAACATTCGAAATGTGCCTTTTCAATTATATGAAACTGAGAGTGTTTCCAGGACCATAAATCTATTTCGTTTCCAGTATCAACCAAATTGATGTTCTAAATTCAAATGTTAATACTATGATATTTACATAAACATTAAATCAACGCCTCTTGCAAAGAAGAGCACAGTTCAGATTTTCCCATTTAATATAGCATTGGAAAATCTGAGCTGTGCTCTTTTTCGCAAGAGGCATTGAAATATACCATCGCCCCCAGTGAAAAAGCGGACGATTCAAACCATCGCTATTCCGCAATCTCGCCACGAAAAAGCATACTTCGTTATTGTCTCCCGATGAAACGCTCTATTCGCAATCTGGCCGCGAATAACCATACCTCCCCTTTCTTCAAATCAAATGTATTCAAAAGTTGATAGAAAAACGTTTTCTGTTTATGTTAACTATTATTTCTTCATTATTGTAATTGTATTTAATTTTAATCACTCCTGGCATTGCTTGTGTAATTTCTTTTACATTTTATCCGAATGGAGCGTTTCTGCGCTGGGAAATTGAATTGTAACAGTTGTTCGCGGCAAATCTTTGAATAGGAATGATTATTCGCGGTAGTTTGAAAAGTAGCACTTTTTCGAGTCATTTGAACAGTCTTCTTTTTCGCTAGGGGCGACGATACTGTAATACAACAGTTCAATAATCATGTTAATAAATAATGTAGTTAAAAAAAATCTCTTACAAACATATTTGCAAAAATTATCTGAAATTCGTTTCGCAATATACTCGAATATCACAGCATGATAATACTACAATAAGGGAATTATCTGCGATAAACTTAATTCATGGAAATCATAAAAAAATACATCTGACGTAACGTACATAGTTGACAAAAATTTGTCGAACGTGTAGTATTAAACTTGTGTATAAAATTTACGTACATTAACAAACTTGTATACTCAAAATGAGTGAATAGAAAATTTATAGACAAAGCGTGAGTAATTTTGTTAATTTTAAATTTTTCAAATTTTTTTCTATGAACTGAGTTTTGAGTAAATTAATTCGTGCAAATAATCATACTTGCATATCATAAAATTAAAATGAATTTATAAATCATAAAGTGTTGCAGAAATTTTAATTGCAAGGTACTTTTAATTACTTTGTTACTTTTTAAAAAAAAATTTGTAAGTAGTAAAGTTTTATGACAATTGATCTTTTGTTCATCTTTTGTATTCTAAGTTTTTACTCTTTTTTTCTTCAACTTTTTGAATAACTTTCAATAGAGTTGTATTACTCATTAAATTAAATATCAATGTGTAGACATAAAAGGGTTGATATAACAATAGCGAATGATAAAGGTTGAATTAATTTTTTTAAATAAAAGATTTTTATTCATGTAAAAAAAAACATTTATGTATAGTACATATCTTTCTGTCAAGAGCAAGGATTGGACAATAATCCTCTCGCGCTTTCAATAGAAAGAGCGGCCTTTTGGTTACAGACTTTGATCGTTTCCAGTGTGCAGGAAACGGCAAAAGTATTATTCATCGCGCAAAAACATACAACACACGTTTGCGTGTGTCGTGAGGAGGGGGGGGGGGTGGGGTTAAGAGGACGAACGAGCGAGAGAGCAGTGTGTTCGTCACGTGGGATTTATGTATCGATAAATTGTCGCTCGTTCTTCTTCAATTGATCGTCGAGTCGAGGGCTGGTGTCGGCTTAGTAGACGTATCCGCCGTTGGAGTCGGTGGCCTGCTGGTGGCTGTAGGACGAGCCGGACGAGCTGGACTTGGCGGACTCGAAGGTGACGGTGTCGTGGCTGGCGTGGGAAGCCGGGACGATCTCGGAGGTGTGCTGCTGGGAGACCTCGATCGACTGGACGGGGGCGTCGAAGATGAGCTTCTCAGCGGCGAGGCCGCCGAAAGAGTGGGAAGATGGTGCGCTGTAAGACGGGGCGGCAGCTGGGGCGCTGTAGACCTGGGGAGCTGGTGCTGGCGCGTGGTAGACCTGGGGAGCTGGTGCCGGAGCGTGGTAGACTTGGGGAGCTGGTGCCGGAGCGTGGTAGACCTGGGGAGCCGGTGCCGGAGCGTGGTAGACTTGGGGAGCTGGGGCAGGTGCGTGGTAGACCTGGGGAGCTGGCGCTGGTGCAGAGTAGACCTGGGGAGCTGGTGCTGGTGCGCTGTAGACCTGGGGAGCTGGTGCTGGTGCAGAGTAGACCTGGGGAGCGGGGGCGGGTGCGCTGTAGACCTGGGGAGCCGGAGCCGAGTAAGTTTGGACGGCAGGGGCAGACTGGACCTTAACGACCTGTTGGTAGTGGTATCCTTGAGACGTCTGCTGTTGAGGAGCGGCGGCTACGTAATTGACTGAGGGTGCGCTGTATACCTGAGGAGCGGGGGCTGGCGCGTGGTAGACCTGGGGAGCGGGGGCGGGGGCCTGGTAGACGGTCTTCACTGGGGCCGGAGCCGGAGCGGAGTAAGTGGCCTGCTGGTAGATTGGCTGGGGAGCCGGGGCCGGGGCGTGAGCGACCGAGGGAACGTATTGCCTCGAGGGCTGTTGCACTGGGGCGGCTGGCAGGTAGACCTGTTGGGGAGCCGGGGCGGGCTTGTAGACCTGAGCCGGAGCTGGAGCTGGCTTGTAGACCTGAGCCGGAGCTGGGGCGGGCTTGTACACTTGGACTGGAGCCGGAGCCGGGGCTGGCTTGTACACTTGGACTGGAGCGGGGGCGGGCTTGTAGACCTGGACTGGAGCTTGGACAGGGGCGCCGTAGACCTTGTGGGGTGCTGGGGCCGGGGCGGCTGGGGCCACGTAACTGCTGTAGGATTGGTCTTGTTGAACGACCTCCTGCTCGACGTGGTGCTCAACTTGCTGGTAAACGGGTTCGGGGGCAGCCTGAAAATTCATTTTCAATTAAACACTTGTCCGATTCAATTGCTCAAGTCTAAAAAGCATCTTCATAAAAACTCGATCAGTTTTACTTTCGTTTTTCGATCGATAGATACGCGTTACGGTTTACAAGTGCGCCTCACTAGATTATAATGATTGCGCAAGAGAAAGTAGATCGAGACTATATTCAATTTCAATTTAATCTCCGCCAAATCGCGTATTTACATGCATTTAAAGCGATTGTGACACCTTCGCTTTCTCCGTGTACACGCGCTCACACACGCGCAAGCAGGCGAAAATTCATCACGGAGCCCTCGTGAATGCCCAATTATCGTATTACCAAGGGTTTTTATTAAGGCTATTATTATCTTGCTCTTCCCGGAGCAGGGTCCGAGAAAACATTCTTTGTAAGTAAATCACTGTTATTAACACACGCGTGTAGCCCGTCTCGTTGTTGTTTTTCTTTCCTTCTCTTGCGCAACAGGGCCAATTATCATTCGGAGGTCTGGCCACATCAAAGTGTCAGACTTTAAATGATCGCTTTACCCGGCGAGCAAGATTTTCTCGGTTGTAACTTGAGATAGTTGGAAAACAATAGCCGATAAAAAGAGAGAATAAAGTTAAAAATTAAGAGAATTAGGAGAAAGTCTCTTACCACTGGTGCTGGGGCGGCCTTGAAGGGGGTTCCGTACGAGGTGGAGGGCAATTGGAGGCCCTGTTTCGACTCTCCGGATGTTGGTGGCAGGTAGCTCTTGAGGTCCAGACCGATGTCGCGCTTCCTGAGGTTGCGCGCGGGCTCGGCAGCGACCAACGCCACAAGGGCCTGATGGCGAACAAGGAATATTCGTTATTATAAAAGCGGTAAATAAACGCGGCTAATTAATAAGAGAATGTCGGGGAATAGGGAAAGAGAGAAAGGGAACTAGTTTCTCACGCGATAATCCAACCCGAGTGCCGCGAGGGCGAGAAAGCCGTTTTCAATCGGTCGATCGTTGTCTCGAGGGGCCGAGATAACTTTTTTTTTTCTTTCCCGCCCCCAGGCCAGCGATTGCGATCGCTTGCATATTCATCGAGCCCGAAAAATTGTTCTTGTACAGCGCGAAATTGAAACCTAATAAGACGCTGACGCTCGATTGAACCACATTTTTGTTGAGGAGGGAAAAATTCTCGAGAGATTACGAAACACCATAATGTGGTCGATAACGAGTGGAAATTTTTTGAAAACCGAATTAATGTTAAGATGGTCAAAAGAATCGCGGCGTTTTAGGATGTTAATTTTTCATTCGGCGATGATAGTCCGAGTATTTAAATGCCCGACGGATAGTATAGTGCAGAAATTGAGAGATTTATTAAACGAATTTGAATTTGAAATGCGCTAGGCGCGCGTGGGGAAATAAATTTCAAGATAAATAAATTTTTAACAGTCGACGAAGAATGTTGACGCGGATATATATAGACTCGAAAATTCGAAATCGCCGCGGTTTGTTGCGATTTTTTAAATTATGCGTTATTATGAAGCGCGTCAAAGCCATCGGATACCCGTCAAAATTTTTACTTTCTTTATTCTACTTTGTTAATAATTATAAACAAATTAATGCTTCAACTAGAAATAGTTAAAAATAATGTTGCAAGTCCTACCAGATTTCGTTTTGAAAGTTTAAATCCTTACCCGATTTGGATGAAATACCCTTTTTTTTTTTGAAAATACACGAGAATAAATATTTTGGAAACCACCAGGTATGAACGCGATCAAAATGATTTTAAAAAAAAAGTAGAGTATTTAAGAAAATCGTAACGAGTGTATAATTGCAGATGGATTGCGAAAAGCAAAAGAAGACGAGGCGATGGAGCGTGGGATGATGCCGTCGTGATATGTGTGTATACTCACCAAAGTGAGCAGGAAGATCTTCATGTTTGCTTGAGTTGGGATCGAACTCGGAGATGAGAGTGACTCTGGCCCGGCATTTCGATCTTTTATACCGAAAAAATCAGCGGCCAAGATGCTCCCCGCCAGAGGCGCGTCCTTAGCCGCCGTTTAGCCCGTTGCGTTGCGCAATAACGAGGGGGGACCAGAGAGCCTTTGGCATTGAATCTCGCCTCTTTTTCGAGGCGAGAGAGGACTCTCCGCCGTGCTCCAGGAATCATTTTCGACTCTTTCTTTCTTTCTTTCTTTGTCCCTCTCCTCTTTTTTTTTTCTTCTCTCCCTCCCTCTCACTCTCACTCTCTCGCCACCCATCCCGACAGCCTCACTTCCACTTCCACTCACACTCCTTTGCGTTAGCCCAACGAGACGGACCTTTAGCCACTGCTAGACCAATGCTTGCCAATCGAATCGTCTTCTCTCTCGCCCTCCCTCTCTCTCTCTCTCTCTACCTCTATCTCTTTCTCTTTCCGTCAAACTTTTTGAGCCAACTTTTTCTTCAAGACACCTGGCTTCCTTTAATTTACATTGGGATTTTTAGAAATTTTTACTTTGTTGATCGATCGGCCTGGACATTTCTTTTTCTGGGTGAAAAAACGGCGGTTGGCCTTTAATCAATTTGTCCAATAATTGGTTTTCTTCTAATTTTTGCAATATTCTAACTTTTAATCGATCGATCGGATCGAACAATTCATCAGCTTACGGCTATATTAATTTTCTGATTTTCATTAATTAGAATGAAAGGAAGCTTTTAATCATGAAATTATAACTCTTCATGCTACTTAATAAACGACGGCTTTCAATAATTATTCCATCTGGAGTTTGCGAAATCTCGGTGTTAGTCCCGATAGTAATCAAAATAATTTATTGTCCAGGTGTATATTTTATATTTCTAAAATTACAACGTCGACAAAAACGAAGTTGGTGCGAAATTCTTACAACTTTACGGGAACTCCTCACAAAAACAAAGTCCAATCAAAAACTACTATGTCAGCGAGAGTTATTTTTCGACGAAACGCGCGATACGAGCGCGATGAAGAAGAAGAAAAAAAACAGCGGAAAAAGCGAATTCCTATCACAAGTCTGTCGTAGAGGCAAGGGACTGGGGGAACCTGTTAACTTTTTTCAGCAATCACTCGGCGACCTGGAGGTCCGTAGAGCTAAAAAAAGCCCCGAATAATTCATTGAACCTCAGGTTTAAAAACATTTTGATGAAACCGTTGGATTTTACAGACATAACATAAAATTGACGACGACGAAAATAATGCCTTTTATGCAAATTTCTTATGTCACCGGCTCTGCTTCTAAACTCGTCTATCTCTTAACTAATGTGACTTGCCGTATCAAATAAAATAAAAAAGAAGATTAGTTCAAAGTATTTGATAGCCCGTGTCGTTGCTAAATTACTTAACTCTATAAATAATAAAACGTATTTATTTACAAGTGAAATCGAAAACAAATTAATCCATCAAGCCATAAGTTTTGGACACTTTTGTAAGATGCTCGCCGCACACGTAACACTTGCGAAAATGCTGGCTTTATGCAATGCAAGCAATAAAAATTTCATTTGGCTATAAATTGTTAAAATATCCGAGAAAAAAAAAATTAAAGCCTCTTTGAGACATGTCATTGACACGCTCGAACTAATGTACCTTAACTGATATACATTGCTATTTTTGGTGCTCTTACTTTTACGTAAAGTAATGTCCAAACTGTACAAAGTTTGAACTATTCAAAATTAATTCCTTACTTTCCATTGATTTAATAAGGCGTCGGGATTCCCATTCGATGAAGAACCCGACTTATAATCGTCTCCTCATCATCGATATCGAGACTTGGCTCTTTATTTTTTGCAAAGTGCTAAATCAAATCTTTTGTACAATCTATCAATGATACACGCGTATTTTTCAATGCCGTGTAATTGAAAATATTTATCTAATAATCGCAACGTTAGCCTTTTGGGCTGAGCCGTATAAAGATGCTTTAGCTTTCCTTTCTACATCGTCCTTCATCATTGAAATTCGGACAGTATTGCAACTTTCAGTTATAAATCTTCTTTCTTACGCGATTCGAAACAATCTAGATTTTTTTTTACACCCGACTCTCTTCTCCGACATCGAATAATGCAATATATTTTATAAGGCAGCGATTACTTTTATGGTGTATTTTCATGGTCGCATTTATAGAAGTGAATGACTTAATCGCTATTTTTTTTTTACTAAAATTTTTTTGCTCACTTTTTTTTAAAGCAGTCAAGCGTAAATGATAGCTTCCTTTAAGTTATGTTCCCCATTTGATTTTATTAATTTAAATGCAATTCGTTAAATAATTTTATTAATAATTTTTTTTAAATTTATTAGCTAATTAATGTATACTCAAGTTAAGAGTATTTTGGCGTTTTTGCATAACAACAGTCCTAGAGTAATGAAATATTCAAAAACTCGCGATGTTTGTCAATTTGATTATTCTGTAAAATATACATATTTATCATGCGAAAAAGAACTATCAATTTAAAATACTTTTTAAAGCATTAGTATACATTCGAACGTAACGCGGTGTATGGTAAAATTTGTTTAATACGAAATCTAACAAAGTACATTGCGTAACGTTGTAAACGAATGGCCATATCTTCCAAACAGCAATATTATAAATTCCAAGTGTCAAAAACATTTTTTTTATACGAGCTATAGTGGACTCTTGTGGATTATAAAGCGCGCATCTGCCAATCACTTAATTTGCATTAAATCACTGCTTTTTTTTTTCTTTACACTGCGTAAAATCAACCTCGTAATTTCAGATAAACTGGTTATAAACGCGAATTGCAGGTGTAAGTAAATCATAATTATCAACGATTTAAGTTAATTTAACGATATTTTAAAAAGAAGAAAAAAAAGCAACAATGAAATGTCAAAAAAACGTGATATTTTCTCACACGTGTAAGTCGAGCGCAATCTGCATAATTAAATTCGATAGTATACTTTCACTAGAAAAGCGAGCGAACCAGAAAAAAAAGGTTTTTAATTAGCCGGAGATCTCAGGCGTGATGTATGTATATATGTACATTCTCGCTCGATCTAGGCTCAAAAAAAAAATGAAAAAGAAATATACTAAGTTATGTTCGGGCCGTTCGGTAAACATAATTTTTGGCTAAAAAGTAACATCGAGATGTGCAAATAATTTTCTGCAGTCTCTTTATAAAAATCTGTATAAATCTGCATTGATTTCTTTTTCATAAATTAAAAATATCAAATAAAAGAATTCAACAATGTTTTATTTATCACGATTTCTTTCGGATGTGCCAATACATCATAAATAAATATAATCCATTAATGTGTGTTTAAATATCATTCGCATATCGCCTGCCGATGAAATGATCTATTTTCGGCCTCGATATAATAATTTGAAAATTTAGAAAAATACTGTCGAAACGGCCAAAATTATGTATTCACGCTCAAAAAGACGGTTAAAATCAAAAAGAGAAAATTTTTTGATCGGTCATTTAAAGGTATATTTAAAAATTTTAATGAACCGTTTTCACCTGGTTTCGCATCTTTTTCGAACAGCCAAAAGAGAATTCGTTCTTAAGCAAATGCAAACTCATCTGAATATGAGAAAAGCCACTCAAACGGAATGTGAAAAAAAAAGGAAGCCGCAGTAAAAAGTAAGGGAACGATGGTAGAGATATGGTTCGAAAGGCACAGTTGCATAATCAAATTGAAGACGTAACAGGGCGGCCGGTCGATCTCTATGTTGGGCTCTTTTTTTACCAAGTTAGGCCGTGGGTGTTGAGATTCCAGCGCTTAGTGGCGGCTATTTGCTTTTTGTTTTTATTAAATGACTGAAAGCCCTTAAGCTTATTATAATGAAAACACGAAAATATTTTGAATTTTCACGCTGAAGAGCTTATCAAGCAAATAACATTAATGAAGATGAGACAAACCCACTCGAGATTAATTATAACTTGGTGGAAAAAAAAAGGATCGGTACCGGGCCTTAAATTACGTTACTTTCGACGGAAGACGCGCTCGGTCGATTTCGACATTTCAAACGCAGGTCTATTTTTCTTATTCTCAAGTTATTATACAAACAATTAAACAAGACCCTACATTATCCTCTAATTTCATAACGAGAAGAGATACTCTTGGACTATTTGATAGCAAACACTTTTTTATTCCTTTATTGGTGCTCGAACGGTTTTGAAATTTCAAACGCCAAGTAGACTTGGTTTTTTTCTTTAAAGTAGATCCTCCAGTTTCTAATTTCATAACGCCAGGGATTTTTTTTTTAGAAAATTTGGCAAATAAACACTTTTTTTGTAATTCAAAAGAAGAAAAAAATGAATATCCAATTAAAACAAGTGATTAATCAATTGTTAAATGTCGAAAGTTGTCTTCTAATAGCTCCCCAAAAGAAATTATCGATCTCATCGCCTGATTTTCATAAAATTAACCGAGCGCGAAACTTCTATCGCTTCTTCCCAACTCTGACCTTATGATTCCTCTCTTTTACCCCGGGCGATCGTTATTTAAGAATACACTATGAAATTAAGCGAGATGGCCTGCGAAATCGGCTTGAATTTGCGCTTCGTTGAGAAAAAAAATTGCCTTCCCTTCTTCTTTCTTTCTTTTTTTTTTTTTAATCGGCATAGTCGATAGAAATCTTTCTCTCTCTCTCGTGTGCCTTGGCTGTTTTGATTGAACAATACTTTCGAAAGAGCAGCCCTCGTTTCGGACGCAACAGCTTCACTTCCGTAATGATGTAATTACTAAAAGTGGCAAGTGAATCGATCCTTTAAAGATATCACGCTTATCTAATTAATATCGAAGAAATTTCAAAGTTAGAAGGAAAATGTAGATGGTACAACGAAATTCGAAAGTTTCCATAATGTACAAATTTATTGACTTGCAGCGTAGTGTAAAAAATTTTGCAAATACAGATGTAAGCGCGTGGGCAAGATATTAAAGATGACGAGGCGATTATTCTTGAACTTGAATTGTGGTTGTTACCTGTGAGAGCATGAATAAGGCCCCGCGCGTCCTTCTGAAAAATAAAAGAGCGCTCGGCCGAATAGCCAACGTTTAACACGCCGATGATAGATTGAATAGTGCGTTTCAAAATTTAATAGGACTTTAACCTTGCCGTTATTTTCACGCTTCATCGCGCTTATGTCATGGATAGTGTATACACTTGTTGCGTCTGCGAGTGAGTCTATTCCCCCGTCGCTCTGTACCCCGACTTCCCGTCTCCTCTATTTATTCTTCTCGTTTCAAAGTATTCAAATACACTACCTTAATTACAGTGTACATTGTTTTCAAAACTTTCGAAAAGAAGAAGCAGGGGGAGAAAAAAGAAAAAGTATCGCTTTAAACGAGATAATAGACGGCGAGAAAGAGAGTGACCGGTAGCTCCTCTCGGAATTACAGCCTTAAATCGAGAGCAGTTAAACGCTCAATTATAAAGTGTACCGTTAAAAAGGAGAGCGCGCGTATTTTCCGAAAATTACTCGGGCTCTCCCCGGGCCGCGTGTATGAGCTCATACATAAATTTCCATAGTTCCAAGAGGAGCATTCAAAAAGCAAACGAGTCGGGAAACCGGTTTTCTATGCTTCTGTTCTGGCGCGCGCCCGTCCGACGTTTTACAAGTGTCACAAACGTTCCAGAGCTGCACGTTTTTCTTTTCTCTCTCTCTCTCTCTTCCTCTTTCTCGCTACTCGCGCGCCGATGATTTTATTTAATGCACACGACAGCATCATCGGAAATCGGCTCACTTTCGCCGGAACGATCGCGTGGCCTTAAACGTCCTCGTTGATATTACACTCCAGACTTTAATGCTATATGCTCAGTCTGTATATATATGAAGGCTCGTCTGAAATTAAAAGCTGCTCCCGCTGGCTCGTCTCACTGAATATTATACTTTCTTTGTATTGATGTTTTTTTTTGTACTTCTTTTTACAAGTGCTTTTGGTAACTAAAAACTTTTACAAGTGTCAACACAAAAGTTGGCGTTGTTACAAAGCGATTTTTAATTAGTCTCGTGATTGACTTAATTACGCGGGAGGCAGAGAAAAAGAATGCAGATTCAAAGGAGTCGAGTGAAAAACAAATGTTAAAAATTACGGACAACAGCTTTGAAGACTGTCGCGCGTGTCTTACGTAAACCGTGAGTCTTTAACTTACGTATATGTTTATGCAAAAATCTTGTCAGTCGATATTAGAAAAGGCACTTCCTCGAAAATATGCAAATAATCGTAAATAATGTTGTTAATCGAGTAATGGACGAACCTCGATTTTAGCCGCGTTTAAAAATAAGCAAAACTTTTTTAAATTTAGCTCCGATATTATTTGCTTTAATGTTACTCTAAGAGGATTTATTCAACTTAATATAGAAAAGTGTCCTTGACTTAAATTTTTATCTGTGCAAATCATATTACATATATTGCCGTTCATTATTAAATAATTCCATTTCTATTCTAGCTGTCGGAGCCTCTCAGTTAAATTGAATTTTAGTTTTTTTAATGCGAGATATTTCAACCGGTTTACCGAAAACTTACAATCGATAATTGTAGACATATGTATTCGCGCAGTTTAGAAAACGTATTTCAAGTTCGAAACGAATTTTCCGGTTCGTCTTGAATGATTAAGCTTACCTCTCGCTGGCTTATCCTTTTTTGTCTATCGAATTATGTATTCATAAAACGATAAGAAAGTTTTAATGAGCTAGTTCTGACAACATTTATGTAATTTTTGTTGTACATACATACTTTTTATTTTAATTTTTGTAGTCAAGAATAACTTTTAATTAGACGAGTAAATTTCCATTGACAAATCGTAGAATAGTTGATGCTATAAAGTAAGAAATTTCTTAAATATTGTAAATACCTTTGTAAATATAGAAATAACAAAAATATTATTAAACTTCTATAAGTTAATTGTATATGTATATGTGAGATAATTTGACATACACTAATACTTGTTTCTCAACGTAATAATGGTTTCAGATTCCACAGCTTTTATGATGTTTCGAACGTTAACGGAAGCTACGATTAGTCACGTACGATAACAAGTTACTCTTGGAAAGATCGAGATTCTAAAAAAAATATGATAATCAAGCTTCAATGACGTGCTGCTGTCGAGCAAAAAGTAACACGAAATGTCCAATGGCATTTATACAACATTTTCACCATTATTTAAAATGCAAAGTTTATTTATATAATTCTGCACTTCATAAAAATTTTTATTTAGTAGGAATTGTATAAATAATTGGAATGTAAAGATAACTGATACAAATTAATAAAAATATATTACTTGCATTATTATTCAACCATATTTTTACATGTAAAGGTGTATTAGCTTTATTTATAAAAAAATCAAGTCAAAATTTTATAAAATTATCATTCAACATTTATTTAATTAAACTTATATCTCTTAGACCAAAGTAACATTATCACCATTGTATATATTTTATAATCATCTTAATCAAATAATCTGCTTGACTTGATAACAGTTATTATTCCAATCTCCCTTATTATTGCCCAGCAATATGTACAATGTGGGATGAGTGTTCACAGAAACAAAATGAATGAGGCAATGATACCAATAAAAATCAGTGCTGCAGTCATTGAGTAAACAATGTACTGATAAACTTTCCTGAAAAACAATAATTATTTTTTTAGGAATATAAATAATTTTAGATTATTATCATGCTTGTATACTCAGACTTGATTCTTACATGGAGTATAAAAGCAAATTCTTGACTTCATTGCACATACATAATTTCTTGTATAACATGACATCACCTAACAATATGTACAATATCTGAATACCCATAGACATACATATTGATAATTTATTCTCAATATATAAGTTGGTAAAAATATCATGTAAAATTATCACTAATGATTTTCCAGATGTAGAAAATCTTTTATGAATTATAACAGTATAATAATTACTAAAATTTTTATCATGTAACAATAGGTTCACTTAAATGCATCATCATCATCCTTTAACAGTAAAAATGTTCAATAACAATAACAAGTTCAAATAAATCACACTTTACGTTGATGGCAGCGCTTAAGTAGAAAAACAAAGAACTGCGCAACAAATGGCCATAGTATTATCAAAATGAACAATTGCGAAGTTGTTTTAGGCAATGGCCAGCGTGAAACATTATTGCCCCCTTGTTTGGAATTCACTTGATTTTTTGTTAATAACAGCACTTGTTGTTCTATATTAGCAATTCTAACCATAACTTGATCTAAGTCTTTTTGCAAGCTTTTCAGTGTAATTGAAATTTGATTAATAAACTTTTTATCATTACTAATTGATGAATAGTTAAGATCATGCTTTTTAGAGTTTTGATATTCAATTTCATCTTCATTAACATGAGTCTTGGAGAACTTTTTGTGAAAAATAGCTGGTGTTGATTCAACTGTATCTATAAATTCATCCTCTGTTTCAGTTTCTGCAGAATAAGAATTAATATCATCAACACTTCCTATGTTTGTTTTGTAACTGAGTATATTTTCATCTTCCTTTATAGGAGGCTCATCCGTAAATGGTATAGGTGAATTTGTCTGCGAACGAATCCGCTCCATAACTGGACCAACAACTAATTCTAAATCCTTAACAGGCACGCTTTGATTGAACGAATCCAAATCTCCAGCAGAAATATTCCCTACGTTTTCATTGGACATGACTTCAACTACCTTCTTCAACTCTTCGACGTAGTTCTTCATAGCTTCTTCTTTGCTCATGTTACCCAATCGCGTCCAGGCATCCCATTTAGCCTTCTTAACAACTTCCCAAAATCCAGGCTTGGGTTGTCTGCAGGGTCCTTCGGTAGCCTGCTTGAAGTAGCTGTAGAACTTGAGCATGAGCTCGTTGCTGGGCTGATAGGCTCCATTCTTGGGCAGGCTCTTAATAACGTTAACAGCAGCATTGAATTTCTCCTCGGTCGTCATGATGACAAACCAAAATAAAAAAAAACGTAAACAACAACAATCACTCGCGTGCAACTTTCACCACCTGGGCATAGTAGTTTCGCGAACGGCCGAGAAGCTGGTGCCTTGCTGGTCGATGGAGAACGTAAAGATAATCACGAGGAAACCCAAAATAACGAAATTGAACGAGCGACTGATTAATCCATTCTCGCAATATGCTTGGGCAAATGTTGGCACGAAAGAGAGAGAGAGAGGGAGGCGGGCAAGGGCAACTGCCTGGACTACTGTGCGTGATACTGACGTTGCTGCGGGGGCTGCGCAGCCTGCGCTCTCTCTGCGCGCTATGCGAATATCTGGTTGTCCCAGCCCTGCGTCCCCCGCCACCGTATCCCGCACAACACCGGAACAACGCGGCAGCTACCGAACAACTTGCTCCGGGCAACAGCTGGCAACGTCGCACACGCGCTCCGCAATGGAATTATAAACTCGTCGCGACTCGCGAGAAAGTGATTTTATACCGCCTCGATCTGTTGATTAGCTTTTCCAGCTAATCGTTGGATAATTATCGACACTTCAGGCTTGCTGTATATAGCACACTTCATCTTTCGTTGTCGTAGTGATGAATTTCTGCGGTTTATTATATAAATTAAATATTTGAAAAGAGTATTTCTTAACTTGGAGTAGCGGTCCACCAACCTAATAACAAAATTAAAATGTGGATTTTTAAAATGTGATTATGAAAAATAAAGATTCTACTTAACAAAAATAATTTGCTACAATTTTAAATTTGCGTGGTGGGGATACATTAGTGCGCTTGTATGATATATAGAGAATTCATCTGCTAGTGTAGTTAGCGCTGGGTTGCCGGTGCCGGTCCTTACGCGAAAAAAGATCACCAACAATAATTTAATTAACTGTGACAAAATGTCTCTCTGGGTTGATAAATATCGGCCAACGAGCCTCAGTAAATTGGATTATCACACGGAACAGGCGCAACATTTGAAAAACATGGTGAGAACCTTTAATTGAATGTATTCGCTCGAATGCAGTCAGGTTAAGAAATGCGCGGGAAAAATTGGAGTCCGGAGCATTATAAATATTAATGTTTATTTAGGTGCAACAAGGAGATTTTCCGCATTTGTTAGTCTACGGGCCACCGGGAGCAGGAAAAAAGACTCGAATAATGTGTATACTTAAGGAGCTTTATGGTAGTGGAGTTGAAAAATTACGAATGGAACCCATGCAGTTTGAGGTTTTTCAAACAACTTGTAAATCAATAAGTTGCTTTAGAAAATAATATTAATATATTATAATTGATATTGTAGACGCCGTCGAAGAAAAAAGTTGAAATTATGACCATCAGCAGTAATTATCACATAGAAGTAAATCCTAACGATGTTGGCATTTATGATAGAGTGGTTATTATGGATCTTGTAAAGACTACTGCTCAGACTCATCAGATTGATCCAAATGGTCAAAGAGAATTTAAAGGTAAGTTGTAAAAGCATTCATTTCTCTTGAAGGTTCTTATTGTTACAAAGAAGTGCTTAATAATTTCTGTATTACAGTTGTATTATTAACAAATGTGGATCATTTGACAAAAGATGCCCAGCATGCACTCCGTCGTACAATGGAAAAGTATGTTGCTACTTGCAGGATAATACTTTGTGCCAACTCTACATCAAGAGTTTTACCTGCAATTAGATCCAGATGTTTAGGAATACGAGTTCCAGCTCCAACAATCAGTGAAATAACAAATATTTTGCAATCTGTGGTAAAAAAAGAAGCTCTTACTCTTCCAGATGAACTTGCCATAAAAATAGCAGAGACAAGTGGGAGAAATTTAAGAAGAGCTATTTTAATGTTGGAAGCTTGCAAAGTAGAACAGTATGTCTTGAAAATATATTAATATACTAATTAATGTCCTTTATTTCAAAATACTTATGATATTCTAAAAAATTTCTAGGTATCCATTCACGGTAGATCAAAAGATTACAGAACCTGATTGGCAATTATATATTAAACAAATTGCAAACAATCTAATTACAGAACAGTCAAGAGATAACATATTTAAAGTTAGAAACAAGTTTTATGAACTTTTATCACATAACATTCCCACTGACTTAATATTTAGGGTACTGCTGCAAGAAATTACAAAAAAATGTGACTTGCAATTGAAAATTCAAATTGCTACTATTGCTGCAGATTATGAGCATAGAATGCATCAAGGTTCAAAAGTTATTTTTCATTTAGAAGCATTTGCAGTAAGATTCATGCACATTTACAAGAAATACATGGATGCTTCTATGGAAGCTTTTGAATAAAAATTATGTGATATTTTTTTTTTACTTTTACTAAATTATTACCTGTTGAAAAATAAGTTCTTTTATTACTTTTTCCAAAAAATAAAAGTTATTTTGTACAAAAAATTGACTACTTTATTAGCAAAAACTTTTTAGAGACCAGATGGTTTGGTAAATATAAAGAGCTGCAAAGTTATTTTAAGTAACTGATAAGAATTGTAATTATAACATGTTTATCTAATGCAAAAAATAAAAAGTTTTAAAATGGTTGACATTGAAGTAAAAATTCAATTGTCTTTATTTTACAAATTAAATTATACATTCTTAAGTTACCTTTAGATTTTCTAATAAATAACTTTATTTTGTATGGTACAATGTTTGAAAAGATAATTCACAGTTGATTTTAATTGTAACAGAATTATAGAAGAGCTAAAGCTATTGCTGCAAGGGTGGAGACACCAACAACTGTCCAGCCAGTACTGTAAACTTCTTTGATTGTTAAATATTTGCCCAGATCCCAGATCTACAATAATTATATGTACACATTAATTTTATAAATCTCATTAGTGGTTATTGATAAAGAAATGATCAAATTACTAAATGTCTGATGCCATTGAAATAATGGTAGGTAAATGGAAAAGCAATTAATGTTTTTCCTACAGTCATTAAAGCTGCCGGTAAACCCAATGCAGCTATAGAATCAATAATACAAGGAATTCCTCCTGGGTAAAATAATGTACCTAGAGAAAACAGATTTTTGTTTTCAATAAAGTATTCAAGTAAAGCTTGTTTAGAATAAGAAGTTTAAAACATTGATAATTACCAAAACCAAGAATGATTGTGTATGCGCTCACAATAATACCAGTTGCACGATGAGTTAGGGAGAGCATCGATGTTAGCTGAACCTGATAAATTGTTAAATGGGGAGACAGTGGTCTCTTAAGACGCATATTCTTTTCATCGTGCGTCTCAACAACTGGGGCCTGAAGTGGAGGTGCTGTTACACGGATGGTTTTGGGACTGCGTTCCAAAAATAATTAGCATTTGAAAAATGGGGGAAAAATTCATGAATTTTGTTTCCAAAAATCAGGTTAACATTATGTAACTCACCTGGACGTGTACAAGCAGCGGAAATTACGGAGATCCAAGCTACGTCTGCAGAGCAGCCTGCAAGATATTAATAACGATTGAATAATTCGACGTCGCCAGGCCTGAGAAAACTGCGAGGGATTCGGCCAAGTTACCTCGTCGGTATATGTCAACAAACACTCACCTCGTATAACAGAGCGCCATGTTTGTAGGTAAAAATTTTTATCGAACCGGAAGCTGTGGCCTAGCGTTTAACTAAATTATTACGGGGAAAACGGATAATCCCTCGGGGAAAACTAGAGGTATTTGTTTGGCGGGAGTTATTATCGGCACTTTAATTCTTTTGTGGGAGCAGACAAGCTCGCTGCTGCTCCTGCCCACATCGGTCTGAAGTACACGTCAAGCCGGCTTACGACCTGAAGTATCAGCCGGATAATTGATAAGCTGCGCTTCGAAGTTTTCCGATTGCCATTATTACAGCTGTGAATTTCGAGACAGTATAATTTAAAAACAATTAAAAAACGTAAGTAGATTTTTTTTATATGGAATTTGATAGGAGATCGATATATATATAGGACAGTAAGGAAAAAAAGTCTAACGATATTGTATACATTTACTTATTTATGTTTAAATCGATAATACAGTTTTGAGACAGTTCTTGCGATTTATTATTGTTAATTAGTCATTAACGTCGATCTCACCACTATCATTACACAGCGCTAAATCGCGTCGGAGCTTAGGTGCCGTTTGACACATGTGTGAATCGGATCTGTCCGTATGTCAGTGTCAGCGAAAGCTGAGATTTTAAACTTCCAAATGAGACGTTTGGTCGTCCAAACAACCGATCGCTTTCTCTCTATTTCAGAATTAATTACAATTACAACTTGTGTGGCGATACTTGTCAATGTATCAATCGTAACTAGCACATACGAGAACGTGTTGGGATTCGCGCGTTTCGCTTAAAAATCGTCAATTTTCATTCGAAAAATTAATATTTATGTTTCGTATTCGTGTATTGCATCTTATTGTTTCTACTTTCTTGTTCAAACTTCAAATTGTTCGTATTATTTGCAATAATCGCAACGTCAACTAAACTCTATAATTCACAAAATTTAACTTTATTCATCATTGATTATTTTGTTTAAAAAGAGAAAAACAAATTGTTTCAACGCGAAAACAAGCGTAAAATGATCTCTAAATACAAAACAAATTTTCTTTCATTGAAAAAATCAACTTCCATGATTTATATTTACTTTATGTATATTTTTGTTTCAATTACATTTGTGACATATAGTTTTCTTTTTCCATTTTCAACGTAACGCCAAGCACTGAAAAGTTTTTCAGTCGATTCGTCGGCTTTATAATGCCAGTGTCGCGTTTCTTGCTCCTATTATTTTTACATTTACTAACCGCGAGAAACAAAGTTTACATAATGCGATAGGCAGGTATACCACGCTCTTTATACGCCAATAATGGGCGCAACAGTCATTCTTCAATCAACTTTGCTATGTATATATATATGTATATGTATATGTATATATTTATATTTCTGGTGGCTTTTTCATATGAACACGAATAAACAGTATTACCTAGTCGTGCTATATGTCGACGACAGACTTCGACGACAACTACCTTTTTTTTTCTCTTTTTGTATTGATACAATAATTTTCAACAACGTATAAATAAAAGTGACTCATACGATACCGAAACATTCAATAAATCGCTGAACCGATTGCTGTTGTTTTAAGGCCTCAAAAAAATTATATATAAATTATTGGCAAGTGACGTGTAGTTCGTGGTTTATGTAAATTGATGTATACAAATGTATGTGATTTCTTTGGGTAAAATTTATGTTGCACAAACGACTTGATATGATTGACGCATAATTTATATACAATTTTTTCATTGAAATAGAGTTCAGTTATTATTTTCTAATCATAAAAACATACATATATAAATTATAAAGAAGTTTTACATAGTTACACATAACTATCATAATATAGTTATACATACGATTTTACATGACTCTTTTTCCATTCTCAAACATCAAATTTTGCGTGATCGCTAGACAAAAAAGAAAATAAAACGAAAAATCGTGTGTTCTTTTTGTTCGAATCAACTTCATAATTAAGTTGTGTTTTCACAGGTGAACAAGGTAATCATAGCATTCGTACATTCATCTCTTCGTCTTTTATATTATTAACGCTTCGACAATTCGAAGAGCCTTTTGTTTTGCATATTCTATTTATTATAAGCTTACATCTAAATTGTGTGTGGAGGTCCCGCTTAAGCTGACTTGACTGAAGAAATTAAATTCGCATCGCCCACGAATTGTTACGTGAGACTGAGGATCAAGGGAACTGTACGAAAGATTTTACGCCAGGAAAACGTCTAATCAAGACTCGATCGGAATAATTTCTCTAACTCTGGAAGTAAATGACAGAACTATTTTGTTTTTCAAACTATCACGATTACTCTAAATATGATCCACACAGATTTTTTTTAAATTTAGATGTTTTTTTCTTTAAATTATACTAAATATTACTAAACTGTTTATTAATCAACTGATAGGCGTAACTAAAAAGTTCTAAAAACAAAAAAGTTCGTTCATTTTTAGTTATTCATTTTTTTTTTTTTTTTTTAGAGAAACATTTCCGGACGTGAAAATGTTTGCCTACACAGGAAATAGCTACAGAAGCTAATCTAACTTTATGAGCACTTAACCAGGACATCGACAATACCATTCAATCACCGCTTTTAATCGACGACATTTGATTGACAACTCGTCTTTCAAGTCTTTTTATTCTTAATAAAAAATTTTACTAGAAAATTAAAGGAATGTCTAGGAAGAAATTTGCGATTTGGGCTTCAAGATTTTAACTAGTCTTTATAAGATGGAAAATCTTTGTTATAGAATCAACGAGCACGTGCCGCATTTTCCATTAATCTGATTCGATCCAAATGTACAATTCGTTTAAATAGCAGTCTCTAAAATGATTTAAAAAATATATTTTAAATGAGATCAACAATAGACGTATCATTTTTTACGCTCAATGTTATTCAAATTACATATACTCAACGCTCGAACCAGACTAACGGTAATTACGACGCAAGGTATATAAGTACAAGATACTCTTTGCAAGTAACAAAAATAAAAGTGTAATTGAGATAGTTGTGATTGATCCAATTTTCGAATTCTGCAAGATTAATATCTGATCGTACACTAAGGAAGATTGAAAGCTTTTCCGTCACGTAAAATATTGCACAACTAGGTAATTAAGATATATAGAAAATACAACACAGATGTTTAACAACGTAATTGATATTTAACTAGAAGACAGAGGCGAAATGTTTAGCTCAAGCAACGTATGAATAAGAAAAAAAAAAGAAAAAAATTGAAAGCCTACGTTTTTTAATGAAATTATAAGTGAAAATAAAGTACAGTGAAAGTAAACTAACTTTAAAAAAAAAGATATTGTTCGTTTAACATATCGGATCAAGGTGTCGCCAAAACAAGCTACTCATTTTCACTAACATCTTTCCCGCGATAACAAAATGGCTTACAGATAATTAACAATTCCTTTTTACAGTAATAAATAAACTTCTCGCGACATACGTACTTTAAAACACCCACTGTGTTTGACAAACATGAAGAAAACAAAAATATGAAGAAAAAAAGAATCGTAGAAACATTACTGCTTGGCTGTCATATCACGCGCGAAGGTTCAGCGGACTGTCCTCGGGAGGTCAGACGTTGCTGTCGGGTCTTGGGCTGATACCCATCGGTTGGGCGTTTTCAACCAGCGTCGACTTCGTGCTCGACGATACTCCTTGCTGCTCTGTCGCTGCTGTTCTTATCATCTCGTCTCTCGATGCCCTGCAAACAATTGCCTCATTAATCTCTGCACCTTAGTTGATTCGTCTGTTTTAATATGAGAGACGTAGATCAGCTGCAAGTCGAGAGCAATTGAAGAAAAAGCCGCTAATGTCAGTGCTGATCGAACGAACGGCTATATTAAAGTCTCGTGCTGCTTTTAGTTACAATTCCTTTTGCTCTGACGATCGAATTACTCAAGGCCTTGATAAGTTTGAAACGAGCTTTTTTCGATTTTTGTGATTTTACATATCTAGTACGTTAATTTAATCGAATGTTTGTATGGACTAGCTACGAATTATGAAGGAAAAAAGTAAGTGAACTAATGATAGACATAGTTACGTAATAAAAACAAGCGCACAATTTAGGATGATAAAAGAGTGTTTGTCGATGATAAAAGCGTTAATTTTTTTTTTTTTTTTTTTTTTTGAACGAGTAAAAGTTGAACAATTAAGTTTAAAGTTACAATCAACTTATTAATATGAGTGTCAAGGAAGCACGAGGATCGTATTTCTGTATTCAATAACTTGTGCGCTTTTTTATTAGATGGAAATACTTACTTCAAAGTACATAGAACGTGGTTACATAAATATTTTACATAAAGCATAGAACAAAATAACTACATACTTGTTTTACATTTGAGTCTTGTATGACTTTTTACTTTAAATTAATTTCCATACGTTAATGGATTTACGAGAGAAAAAATAAAATAAAGTATAAAAAATATCGTTTGTTACAATTAAACTGTACTTTTAGATATGAAAAGGAACTATTAATTACAGGAAAATTCTTAATTATGAAAATTAACTTTTTTACAAAATTTTATTCACATATAAAATTTTACAAAATTAAATTTATTTACTTTTATATAATTAAAAAAAAATACTTAAATAGTACTTCAATAGACAAAGAACTTAAATTTACATTAACTAAAGGAATGAAAAAGAGAATATTTCAATAAATACTAAATTTCTAATTTTGAAAATTTTCTAAAGTAAAAAAAAATGATACTTATAATGTGACAAATTAAAATTAGCACTAATCTTACGATTTTACTTAATGTATAGCGCAGTCAGGCAAAATGAGTATTACAAATGCAGATAATTAATTGTATAAAATTCATTACAGTACTTAAAAAAAGAAAAAAATTTTTTAGCAAACACAATAAAAAAAACTTGATTTAGCTGATTGGAACATTGAGTATTGCATTTCCTTAAACTGCAACTCAAAAATTGGATTCCATAAAACGAAATTTCTAATTGTCTACTAATTAACATAATACATTTACAAGCTAATAAACACAGCTAACAAAGTTTGTAAATATTAATAAAAACGGGCCCAAGCAAAATCGGGAAATTATGGAGCGTGTTCATAATTATTGCCTGGTTAGTGGAGTAGTGCGATTAATGTTTTTGTAGCTTATGTTGGTCTCCAGACATCAGGATCCTCCATGAGAGTAGTGTGATGAGTACCGGGCGGCACTGGCTCCTGCGGAGAGCCAACGGAAGTTGTGGGCAGGCCTGCTGCATCGAGCCCGCTACCTCTGTTATTTTACACATTTCATGGTTACGTACACACAGCTGGCTTTCACAATTTTTTTGTTGCTAAGCTACTTATTGTGTCGTACTGTTAATGTTAAGCAGCAAGAAAGCAGGGCTACAGATTAATTTTTAACTCCAAATTTTCAAAATGTGCAAAAGGCTAACTTATTCATTAATTTGAAAATCGTTATAGTTAAGATTTGAATTAAAACAAATTAATGTTGCCTAAAGTTTTCCATTTTTTTGAATTATTATTTATGAAGAAAATAATTATTATTACTTATTTCAATAAAACATTTAAATGAGATAAGCTGGACAAACATGATTAATCTTTTTAAGTGTTAATTTAAAACAAAGAAAACCATGTCATTAATGGTTTTTAAAGTTTAGTAGATCCTAACTTTTTTCAAACAAGTATTTTACAGATATGAAACATTGTTTTTTGGACACTCACTTTTATTTAAAAGTTAATTAGTTGTTAGTACTTACTTTGTTTCCCTAACATTTATACAATCAGACACAAATACACAATTTTTTGTAATATAATATTTACAGATATATCAATATCCATTTAGCACAACATGCTTCAATTACAAATATTTTTTCATTTTGACTTTAAATCTGCACTGGGACTTGATGAAGAATAAAGTCTTAAATTAAATATAGTATAAAGCTTTGCTGACTTATAAGAGATAAGAAATAAATGAAGTTTAAAAAACTGTTACTTACTTTTTACCAATGGACATCATTCCATAGACAACACCAGTAGCAAATATCAGTCCACTACCAAATATAGTACCAAGGCCAGGGCACAGGAAGATTGCAGGAATTGCTAACCTAATATTTAACAATATTAATTTAATTTAATATTAAATTTACAGTTATTCATTATTAGATTAAGTAAATAAAGTCTAAAATAATTATTTTAATTTTGATAAAAAATTATCAAAAACATTAATATCGTAGAAAAGTACACACCCACAATAGGCAGCTGCTCTATTCCAGTAGGGTCTTTTGTCCACCCAGTCGCTTAAGTTTTGAACAAAATCAATAAACATACAACAACAAGGTGCTTCAATTGTAACAACCAGGAATCCAGAAACCATTTGCCACAAGCCGCCCAAAAAGCAATCCACTTGTGCCAATAGAATCCCTGCACAATTCCATGCTCCCAAGAATATTGCAACTGAAAATATAGAATGAAAAGTTTAAAGATTACAAGAATTTGCACATTTTAGTAATCTAACAAAGCAATATGGTTTGATAAGCACGAATATCAAAATAGCAGCTTAAGCTATTGAAATGTATACTAAAGTATTGATTGCCAAATGTATGAATAAGAATTGATATTTGTGAAACTGGAGCTTCCTAGACTCAAACAAAGGCTCTCCTGAAAGCTGCCGTACTGTTATAAGATCATAGACTGACAAATAAGTTGTACAAAGCAAAAGAATGTTGACCAGTAGGATGTCAATAGGCAAAGAAGAAAGCAAGACGTAAGCACAATTGCTGACTCAAGCTGGCCAGGAGCAATTGAATGGGTGGGTGGTGTAGCGGGTAACATAGATAGTAAGTAAATAATTACTGAAACTGCCGACGGTGCCGAGTCCACGTCCTGCGTACTTGAGGTACCAGGGTACGTCGTCCTTGGGCGAGGGGTCCTGTCCCGGCCTCTGCATGATAGCCGCCAACTTCTCGCTAAACGACTGTTACGGGCCCGAGAACAGAAGAACGGGATCGTGAAGAAGAGGCGGGAGAAAAGGGCAGTCTCGTCGACTCCGGATCGGCGTATACGGGGGGGGGGGGCAAAGAGGGATGGCGGCGTCGAGGGGGGGCAGAGGTGATGTGGAGAGACGGAGGAGGAGGCGTATAGCGCGCGGCGGGGGCGGGAGCCAACGCGGGGACTTACCATTTTCGACAGCTACTCCTACTCTCTCTTTCCCTCTGGCGAGTGCTGGACAGCTGCGGGGAGGGGGCGAGAGCGACTTCCTTGTCGGCTCTTGCTCCGCTGGCAGAACTGCTGCACCAGCTGCCTGCTCTCTGTTGGGCGCGCGGCGGTGACTCCTCCGCTGCTGCTGCTGCTGCTTGCTCCGATTTACGCCACGCACTGGGCCGCTGCGCGTGCACTGTATGTATTCCCCTGTGCCAGCGTCGGGGGGGGAAAAAAGAGGAGTCGAGACGCGAGTAGTCTCTCCCACAGAGAGCCCCTCTCTCTCTCCTGCTTGGCTCTTTTTTCCTCTGGCGCGCTCAATGGGCCCCCGCTCTCTTTCTCTCTTTGCTGACGACGACGTTGCACTCTCGGTCCCTCGGCTGCTTCTGCTGCTCTCCGCGAGAGAGAGAGAGAGAGATCTCGGCTGAGCAGGGTCTATCGGCGCGTATCGATCGAGAGAGAGCGCTCACTCAACGCTGCTCTCTCGCGTGCGTTGGAGAGAGACGGCCAACGGGGATTTCGGTGCTTTCATGGCCGCGAGCCGAGCGCTCTCTTTGCGGAACGACTCTAGCGGGCGCGCTTTCGATCGAACGCCGTTCCGGAGCAGAGGCTGTTGTGCGCGCGGTTTACCGCCCGAATTAAGTATTACTCTACGAGGTTTTATATAGAAACGCCAGCGTGCGCATACGAGGATTCACTGATAAATTAAACTTTTTCTTTCGATAAGATTATCCACCTGCGGTCGCTGCTGCCTGCTATCGCTGTCGACTTATGGCTTGCTACTTCCGGCTTCGCTTGAGCGTTTGCTTTCTTGCTTTAAAATTAATATGCTTCGTTGGGAAACTAAAAGGATATTTAATACAGAAAATTGACGAATCAAAGGAATAGTGAATAAATTGCAAAACAAGGGATCGTGCAATACGGAATAAACGACAATGCAGCGTTAGTTTTAACAATATATTTTTGTAGATTCTTCGACAGACTCACACCGTATTTACAAAACAAGATGCTCATTTACAATCGGCATATACAAACTTAAAAAAAATGCATACCTTGCGCGCGCCTGTATCCGTTCGGTCAATTTTGTGTGTTCATTTAAGTATCTGTTGTACGTCGTGTACATTTCTCGCGAATATATTTATATATTTATACGGTACAGCGCTTAGTGACCGACTTTCGACAATTTTTTTTTTCCTATTCTTAATTAGCGATCTGACGTCGACAATTGTTGCTACCATACAGCGCTACATTTGCGACGGAGCTTATGCGTTACACGACTTTTTTTTTCAAAACAGACGTGTTTGTGTTTGTGTGCGCGCCCGCGGGCTTCGAACCAGAGGCCTTTGGCTTCGAGGTCCACTTCAGCCACAAATGATTAATGCGACCGAGAGTGCATTGTATTCTGACTCTATAAAATTTTCATTCTGAAACACATTATTTATATTTATCAGCATAAATGAGAAAAAAGTTGTATTTCACAATTGCATTGGCAATGCAATAAAGATTACGACTTGTGTGCTCGACACTTTATTCCTTCGCAACTTGCCTAAATTACGGACTTATTAATTCTACGTCTTTTAGAAAGTCTTAAGTTTAAAGACAGCTGTTGCTCGCGATTCTTTTGGTTGAAATCGTTTTATTCTCGTTACAAGAAGATTGACTTGGCTGAACACAGAATTCAATTATTTTTTTAGCGATACGCATGCATGGTATTTCTTTTTTATTTTTTTTTGTTCACGTCTTTAAGCAAGAGTTTGGCGTTAAATTTTATGTAAATTACAATAATTGAATAATGTTCGTGTCGCGATTATAATCTCGTATGTAACTATACAATCTATATATTTCGTTTTTAAAAAAATCATTTTTTTTTCATTTTTCACGACTTGCAGACATTATCTATTCTCTGGGCATATTTTAGCACTAATACATTATTTTTATTCACAATAAGTCGAGGCGGTTTTACAGAGATCCACAGCTTAAAAATTATGTTCAGATTTCGTGAAATCTGCGAAATGCTCAAGTATGTTGAAATAATTAATATACGAATTATGTATATTAATTTATATTTTATTGGATAATACAATAAACGGAAAATGCAAATTTTTGGTAGTAATTGTCTATTTGAATAGTAATTTAAATTTCGATGTTCCCAAGAATTTTTATAGATATTTTTAAATAACTGGCCATTGTAATTATAAAATATATACAATACAAATAACAGAATTTCATCAATTATTAATAAAATACATTTATAACTTAAAAAAACGTGAAAAACAAATTAAAAAGTAAAAAAATAAATACGCGTTCTTAAAGTAATATTTCTTAAAACTACTGCTTCACCTTCAGTAAACGTATTTATAATCTGGCAGTCTCAAATTCCATTACAGACATACCTCATTTCTGCTGTTCCAGGGAAAACAGTGTAGCTGCAATAGGATACCCATTGCAGTTATGCTTTTTTCCCAGGAACGGCAGATTTGCATTAGTACTTAAAATTTTCACTAAAATTCATTAAAAATTGCAATACAATGCCTCTAAACATTAACGCCGTTATTAGAACATTTAATTGCAAAAAACCCCCAGTCCAGGTGTACAGGAGCATAACCATAGGAAATCTGCTGATTTTATAAAGCTTTCAACGAAGCATTATTGCAAAATTATTTTGTATTTGGGCAAGAATTCAACATTTTTTATTTGAATAAATAAAAAATGTAAGATAGAACAATGTCCGGCATAGAATTGTAAATCTTGAATTTTTCATTGAATGTTCTGATGCACATTAAATGAAAAATACAAAAATTAAAACTAGTTTTCTTTTATCTTTTGTTATTGAATTTTTCTTTTTGTGCTTATATATTTTTTATATAATTGATAATTTAGAAAAATAAATTTGTTACTGTAGCTACGTACCGAAATTCTTAAAAAACTTTCTCTTATAATCTGAAAGACATGCGTTTTTATTTGGAGTAAAATTCTTCTACTCGAGATATTTCTGCGAGTTTCCTTTGATTAGTGCACCAAATACTAAAGTATTGAACAAAAATATAAATTTCCAATTATTTACTTTATATTATATTAGTAAAAACAGTTTCATTAAAATTGCTCCATCTTGACGCATTTCATTCCGCACTTTTAACCCTTTGGCTTGCTTAATCATCGTTCCCCTTCCCATAAGGTTATTATAAACAATAGCCTGAAAGTCGCGCGAAACGCGACCTGCGAGCATTAAATGATACTCATGGATCGCCGATAACGCTTGCGGGTGTTTGTCGAGTTGTTGGGCTGGAGCGGGGCGGATATTGGAGCAGGTGGTGTAACCGGAGTGACCGGAGTCACGGGTGTTGTGAGAGGCGTCGTTGCGGCAGTCGTTGTCGCCCCGCAGCTCGTCATTTCAGCCGCGCAGGAGCCGCCGGCTGAACTGGGGGGCCTGAGCTACCAAAGGTAGTTTTCAGTCTGAGGTGCGCGCATCACGCCGACGCCACCACCTAACCGCCGGTAGTTCATGCATCCGCATAACCGCCACTGGTTCTGCTCCGGATCATAAACCTCGATCGTCTTTAAATAGGCCGTACCGTCGAAGCCGCCTACGGCATACAGTTGCCCATTTACCACCGCTAGGCCGACCTGGTTAATCAACATGGATTTTAAATTTTAGAAATATTCGTTTAAGTTGTACAGTTAATATTATATAAAGCAATGAAACGTACCCCGCTTCTTCTGGAGGTCATTGCGACTATCGGGCTCCAGGAATTCGTGTGGGGATTGTAGCGCTCAGCGCTGGACAACTCCATGCAGTCATCTCTGCCGCCAACCGCATAGATGAGGTTGTTGAAAACCGCACAGCCAAGGTGTTTGCGCCTCGTCGACATCGGTGATACTTGAGACCACTTATTTTGACGGGGGTCATAACGCTCGACTGTGTTAAGGGGTGACTGACCATCGGACCCGCCTATAGCATACAAGTAGCCACCGAGCACGGCTACAGCTACTCCTAAACGCCTCGTCGTCATCGGCGACACTTTGGACCACTTGTTCTCCTTCGGATCATACCTACAAGCAAAGAATTTTAATTTGTACTCAAACGTTAACGCAAAGTTGAATACGTTTAACAGAAAATAACTGACCTCTCGACGTGGTTGAGACACTGTACACCGTCCTGACCACCAACAGCATAAAGAAAGCCGTCGAGCACGGCAACGCCAACACTTGTGCGACAAGAAGTCGTGGGCGCGACGTCGCAGGACCACTGGTTCGTCTGCGGATCGTACCTCTCAATACTATTGAGGTAGCTTTGTCCGTCGTGTCCGCCCACGGCGTAGAGCAAGTCGTTGAGAACCGCGACTCCGACGCCGCAGCGGCGCTTGCTCATCGGTGCTACCATCTTCCAGTCTGAGGTATTGGGGTCGAATCGCTCGACGCTTGCTATCGCGTCGCCGGAACACCAGCCACCCACGGCAAACAGTACCTGCAGAGAACAAGCAGGTGTAAAACTTGCTACTTACAGTCTCGCTAAAGTGATTTATGATAACGCATACCTCGCCGCGTCGAGTCGGCTTTCGGGGCCGCGTTCTCGGGCCTTGCATGAGCGGTCGCTCCTGGGGAAGGAGAAGATAGTTTTTGGCCTCGTCGACGAGGTCGCGACAAGCATCGTCCGAGCGCACTAGCAGATCCGATCCGACAGTGCCGACGAGGAACTTGGGGCTAAGCAGCGGCAGCCTCACGTGCTGAAGGACCTGGGCAAGGTGCTGTCGACGCTCGGTCACGTTGTACTTGACCCAGCTCATGACCGCACTGAAGACCTGCTCCTCCGTGCGAACGTTGAGCTCG
>JAPYYQ010000273.1:0-96823 GCA_030522585.1 Anagyrus pseudococci
AATATAATGACAAAAAAAAAAAAAAAAAACTCGCCGACATTACAAAATCAAATTTTAAAGATCGAACACCGGTCTATACCGAGAAATATATAGCATATCCGAGAATCGAGAAAAAGGAATATTGTGTCAGATTTTTGGTAAGCCATGGGGACACACACGAACACACGTGGGCGTTCGGTTCTCCAGGTGGTAACGCAAGTTTCCGTCTGCATATTAAATTCACCTTGACCGGCGTGCCGCGGCGCAAACATCTAAAAACTCTCGATAGATAGCGATCGAAATGGTCGATGCTTATCGTAAACATTGCATCAATTACCTCATCGAGAAATTATCCGTCGAAATTTTATGTAATATAAAAAGATTATAGAGAAATTTGTTCAATTCCAAATTTCCCATGACTCAATTTTACTCAATATATCACATGGGGCTTGCTCAAAAGCTTGCGAGATATTATTGCTAGTCTTATGGGGACACCCATGCTACGCTCACACCAAAAAACATCGAAATTCAAATTTCGAGGTATCCTGCATTTATTTCTCCAGATCCCTAGATTCGCGTACATATATCGGAATGAAAAAAAAGTAAAAGCTCTCGTGCCATATCGGGACACCCCCGTAAACTTTCTTTACTTACCGCCCACCTCTAATCCTTTTAATTACAATGAAAAGGGAAAGTCGCGCCAAAAATCCAAGCGTGGCTCTACTACGTTAAAAATCCCAGGCGTATCGGCTTATATCGTTGCGAACGCACAGTGCCAAGAGTATGGAGCCAAGCGTGCGTGCCCGGCATTAAAGTCTCAGGTGGTCGTGCCTCGGGTTTACGGTTCGGTAGCTCGGCTTTATCAGAGCGTAGACTCGGATTGTAATATCGAAGTACTTTTCTTGCTGCTCCGTCCGCCCGTAGTTTCCGAAGAAAAAACACTCGCTGTTATAGATAAGGTAAACAAGCGTTAGTTTGAAAATTAGACGCGTCTGCGGCTACGATTTTATGTGTGTCTCGTTAGCCTTGACATTCTTTTAATGTCAAGGATGAGTCGACACTCTGGCTGTGTGTGTGTGACTGGCGCCGCTACTGTCTTTGCTATCCGCAGCTTTCGCTACTTATGCGATGTATTCGAGAGTTTGTGTGTATATACGCCAAGCCCCGATAATTATAGATTCCGCTATACAGGCCGAAAGCGCCGGGTTTAATTCAAACGCTCTTCTCTCGCTCGTGCGCGTCTAATTTAAATAGATACACCATTACACTTACCAGCACTCGAGAGAGAGATAATATTCAAATGCGCGAAAATGGCCTGTATAAGCATGCGCGAGCTTTTATTTCCTTTTTCTTCTTCTCGTCTGTTATACTCAGCGTGCGAGAGTCTGTTTATTCGTTCTCTAATGCGCAACCGAGAGAGAGAGAGAAACCTGTTGATCAGTCATCGGATCGGTTTAACGAATCGGCAAGGCTATATACCGACGACGGGCACTTTTCGTGCGCTCAAAGCCAAACGTATCGATTCGGTCGCACTTAGGAATGCTCGGCTCGTCTCGAGACGCGACGGAGAAGAAAACCATATATACATAACCATGCGGGGGGTCTACTTTGTAAGTCTAAGTAGCGTAACGGGGCGCAATTAGACCTGTACGCTCTCCCTGTATACGCTGTATGGAGCGAGAGATGTGTCGATTATCAGTAAAAACGCACACCTCGGATTATTATGACTTTCGTGCAATTATAGACGTATGCGCGGGTAAAGCGCAAGCGGCGATTCTGCGCTGGTTCGAGTAACAGAGCTTTTGCCGATCCGCACGCACCGATAATTATGAAGTTACGGTTACTTTGGGCTTGGTTTCGTTATTCCTGATTTTCTTTTTTGCTTGAAAAGGGGAGAGGCGCTGGTTTGTAGAAAGCTGCTAATCTTTGGTGGAATATGGGTTACCAGGGATTATTTTGAATAACTGTATGCAACACTGTAGGCCGATACTTTTTGGAGTTTTCTTTTTTTGTTAAAATCGTACGTTTCGATTTGGTTGTTGCTCATGCAGGATATTGAGATGTTTTAGAAGTGAGTTTAGAGTAAAAAAATAAAGTCAAAGTGTTTTGACACTCGACAACTCGGTCGCGGACAGGCTTGAATTAATTATGCGCTGTGAATGGCCCATTTATTATCTTTATTGTTGCGAATTAATTAACGAATCACGCGTGTCCGCGATAATTGCTCGAAAAAATGTTATTTTTGTTTTTGTTCGCGCGCGAACTTTGTTATCCGCGGGCAGTCGACACGAGAATAACGAAAAATAACAACGAAAAGCGTCTGCGCCTCACGTTTCCCTGATAAGATTCGCTTTTCCGATACACCCCGAGATTGCGCGCGTTTATTGCGAGACGAAGGAGTACGAAATTTTTAACGAAAAAACCGTAGCACCAACGCCGCACGAGTCGGAGCTCCCCCGCAAAATTTCAAAGTCAAATGTAAAAGCTTATAAATAACTGCTGTTTGCCATTCGCCTGGTCCACACACCTACGCGTACAGGTGCATAAAAACAATTATATTTTTTGGAGCAGCAACCTCTTGAGATGCACCTCGCATATCGGATATTCCAGGAAACATCCGGCTCTCTTTCTTTTCGCCGCGCTCTCTATGCCCCCCCCGCGCCCCTCTCGATTAAAAATTCTTTGAAAACTTGACCATTGTCCAGTTTTCGGGCGAACTGGTGGGGGATATAAAGCCGTCGTGTCTCTGTATATCGGCGGATAAATCTTAATATGCGCAGTTAGAGAGCGAGACTCGCTTCTTCTCTGACGTCATTCCAAATGTGTCACTCCGTTTGGCCGAAAGAGAAAAGGCACGCGCGACAACAAGAAAAATAAAAAAAGAAAGAAAGAGCGAAAACATTTTTATCAAATGTTAAAACGTCTCTTTCTTTTTCTTTCTCCCTCCTTTCTCTCTCTCTTTCACCAAACAAAGATCCACCTAGATATTTCAATTTCATATGATAGCTCGATTATAGCCTTGTGCGCCCGAGCTGTACGTCACTCAAGCAACGAAATCAGGCTTTGTCTTCTGTTTTGATCCACTTCCGCGTACGGAGAAACGTGCTTTTTCACCGCTCTCTTCTTTTTTTTCGCACAGCGCTCGCGATTTATCGAGACCGGCGAAACGAAATGTTGCCTTTATTCCGCGCTCGCTCGTACTAAATTATTAAAATGATCCAATTATTCCGTCCTCTTTTTGTCTCCAGTTTCCTAATTCGGTTAAAAAATAATTTCGTCGAAACTAGAACTTCGTTATTTATTTTTGTGAAAACGGTGTCGTTACGAAAGGCGCCGATTGTCAGCGCGTCGTCCAAGCAAAATTTTGCAAGCCCAACGGCGAATAAGGCGATTGGACACGACGATTTTCCGAAAATGGAAACGTCTATTGGGCTTCCTAACTGTAGGGCCCTGTGCGTTGGTTTGTCCTCTTCGTTGGCATTTTTCTTACTCAGCCTTTTGCGAAAGTCGCCGGATTCTGCGTCGGAGAAGAGCGATTCCCAAGCTTTTGCACAATCTATGATCTATAATTGCTCAAGACATTTGGTGCTCTGGCTACGCGCGCGTATCGGCTTGCAACTGAAAAAGTATACCCAAGTAACACATGAAATCTTAAAATCTTGAATAAACTCATTTCCAATATCGTTAAATCTACATTTTAATAAAGTCGCGATAACAAAATAATCGTCATTAATCTTCGTAAAATCACCTTTGAGAACCCTTAAAAGAATCATTAAAAATGCATAATAAGAGCCATCACAATTAATAAGCGTAAGCCGAATATATAATCCCAATTACCTTTACCAAACACACCGGTCCACCGATGCCATCTGCAAAAGAAACAAAAACGACGCAACGAAATTCCGCAGCAAATCAGCGAGCGAGCGGGGAGGGGGAGCACGAAAACCAGTTCCCTCCTGCAGAAAATTGACCAAGCCGAAATTTCCAGAGAGAATTCCAGGCCCACCGCGCTGGCACACCTTTCTCTTCTTCTTCTTTTTATTTATCCACGCGCATCTTCCTTCTCACAACATTGTCCCTTGGACCCGAGATGTTTGTCTCGTTTTCTTACGTCTCCGTCCCTTGGAGGTCAACAGCCTATCGGCGATTACGACGTTCACCAGAGCACATTAATGTAGCAAACGAAAAAAAAAGAGAATGCAATAGCTTCTGTTTAGTCTCGCCGAAGATCAAACGCCGTAGCGGCCGGCGCGCGCGCTCGCCTATCTAATTTAATTATCACAAGTTCGCCTTGTCACAATTACAGTCGTATATTTGCCGAAGAGGGAATAAATTAGCCGATGAGAGAATCGACCGATCGAAAATCCCCTTCCCCCCGCGACTATATATAGCCAATAACAATAAAATGTGCCCATGAAATATTTATGAAAACGGAGAAACTAGATCGAACGCCAGGCTGTTCGAGATTAGATTAGAAGTCGCTGCAGAATTATAGCCTCGTCGAAAATCGGTAAGCGCCTGTATCGAAAATCGATGAGAAAATGCCGCCTTGATCGAAGATCCGCAAATAGCTGGGGTAATTTTAAAATGATTAGCGAAAAATGATGATGCGACTATTTATAAAGCAAACAACGACGCGAGAGGAATCGGGCAAAAAATCAAAACAGATGATTATAAATTATAATCCAAGGTCGTACTCTTGAAAACTCAATGAAATAATGTTATCGCGCACGGTTAAAGGCCGCATACTATTATATTGACGTTTACCAGTTATGTCGGCGTTATCGCGGCTGGGAGAGAAAAAGTTCGGTTTAATGACAAACCGATTTTCACGGCTTTTTCCTGTTTGTTGGGTAATCCGATATTTTCTGAAATGCATCAAAACGACGCTTGATTTTCGAATAGATTACCGTTTTGTGAAAAATTTTCACAAAAATCATAAACCCAACCGATTTTTCGTCGAAATCACCAGACTTATCCGTCGAAAATTGATATTTAGCCCTGATTATATTAAACACCGAATTGGAATAAATCCGATCCTTTCCGCAATCGGCGGAGAAGAAATAGCACGGGCATACATACGTATATATCCATAAAACCGAGTAGTATCTTCCGGTAAGATCGAGTCCACTTTTGCGTCAATTTAATTTGCATAGCAGCTCTCATGACTAATGTCGCAGATGAAAGATATGATGTTTGCAAACTGGCCGCCGAGTTTTTTTTCTCTCGCCTCCTCCTAAGCGTTCCTTTTATTTTTTGCCTCGCCTACGTTCAATTTATAAATCTGTCATCGGACGTAGAAAATAAACCAAAACGTTATTATTCCGACGGACAACAAAAAAAAATAGATAAATAAAATAAGAACGACAACAACAACAAAAAATCGGCAATACCGATCTAAATTCCAATCGAGAGCATCGCATCAAACACCTCGTTAAGTTTTACAAGTCAGAGGCGGTTATGCTCGGCGAAAAACACAGCTCGTTCGCCGCGGATCTTGAGAATATAACAATTTTCGGATGAGCCGGATTATTACGGTTTCCGTTTTGATGGAAATGGCGGAGCGTTGACCGGTTCGATCGGTATAAAGATAGCGCCGCCGAGATCGTTTGTGCTTTTTATTTTTCTTCGCGAAACGCGGGAGGAGCCGAGGCGATAAGCATCCCACGCCGGTGGGAGGGAACAATACGGCGATGGCGGAAGAGGCTTTTATGTAACGCCAGACGCGCAGATAAGATTTAGACGGGATGCCGGTGCTAGTGGCGCGAGAGGCTGCCTTATCGCCGAGCTGGAAGCCGAGAATGGATTCGAAATCGCTCACCTCTACACGCGCGCTCTCCGTAATGTCGTGCCCTGTTATCGATAGCTCTCTTTCTCTCTCTTGCGCTGGAGTTTGTGTGTAATGGCACGTAGGCCATCATCAATTTTTTTATTAAAAGAAACCCGTAGGAAAAATCGATAGTACGTCGATCTCGATTGTATCGATGAAGGTCTCCGTTTGCACGAGTCGACGACAGATTTGGATGGCAGTGAAAAAAGTGACTAGAGAGCGAGAGAGAGAAAAAAGGCTGCGACTCTGTTATCGTTCGAGCGCTCATTTGAATTTGATCGATGGTTCTTCATTAGCGACGATCGATCGCGCATCTGCATCGACAGAGTGTGTCATTTATCCGCGTCGTTTTTTTTCCTTGTCTTCTGAAAACAAAAACAAACGCGGTTATAGAAAGATAAGGCGAAGCGTGAAAGAGATCGGCTCTTCCGTAGGGAGCACCGGCCACGCCATAGAGTCCAAGGCTATGGGGCTATAGGCTCCGTGCACTTTCGCGCACACGCAGACACGAAAATTGTCATTCTACGTGCGCGAGGCTCGCTATTATGCAAATCGATTCTCGATCGATTTCGTAATGCACACGCGCGCATGTATGGATGAAAGGTATATAGGCAGTGCGGGAGGGGAGTAGAGAGCGAAAGTAACGAGGAGAGCTGGAAGCGGGAGAGGCTTGATTCTCCGGATATATATGCGCGGTGCGGCTTACGGCGACTGCCGGATGGTGGGGTGTACCATGCACACGCTGCTGCAGCGAGCGGGACTGGTCTCGCTACGGGACTTTTTCGGAATTACTACCGGACACGCTGGTAATGCCGCTGCTGCTTGATGGAAAAGCGAGAGTGGTTTCTTTATGGGTTTCAAGTGTGTTGACTGATAGAGTGAGAGACTTTTTTGATGACTTTGAAGAATGAGAGATGATTGATGTCTCACTTGTGTCTAGGTGTTGACGCGCAAGTGTATTGCTATCTGCTTGCTATTCAATATTATTCGTTTGAAAAGTAAACGTTACGGGCTTTTCAGTTGCTCCAACTCGAGATTCTGTGTAATGTAACGGAATTACGTGATATCGGAAGTATATATACTAGTTTTATATACTTTCCCGACTTATTTCCTACGTATATAAATTTATTGTCTCGATCTATTAGGCTCGCCGCGATATATCCAGTTTCTAAATTGAAAAAGAAAAGGAAAGCTTCCGCATTAGTCAAAAAGAGATTTGACTCTCTTATACAAATCGCACACGTCGCGTAATTGTGCATCAGCAAACAATGCGCGCATCTTCCTAGAAAGCACACACGTGATCGGACCTAAACGATTATCAGCTCCACGTGCAGCCCCCGTCGATTTATTATTCCTAAGCTCTATTTACGCGCGCAATCGTTTCCAGCGCTTTTATCGTCTCCGATTCATTATACCTCCCTCTCTCTCTCGCTCGTTTACAGTCTAAGCAACGAAAAATCGCGCGCTCTAAACGGCGCTATACTCCAAGTCGTAAATAAACTCGTCGACGCGGATGATGGACGAACCAACGCACAATTGAGATATTCTCTTGAATCATAAAATTGTGTCGGTCTTGGTATTGAAAAAATAAAAGAACCGTGGCGATTCTCCGAGCGCCATGTGCGGCAGCGGCAGCGGCTGATTTTCAGAAGCGGCATTCCTATACGAGGATCGATCAGCATACAATGTACGTGTCGAGCGTTAAAATCATTCGATTATAACGTCGGCCGTGTCATTTTCCACGATGAAAAACTGTGCGCCCCAGCTCCTCCGCGAATCGTTATAATACCCGCGGCCGGATCCCTCCAGCTGTGCATATTCGACGCGTCGAATTTTTTTCACTGCTCTTTTATCTAAGCGCAACGATAATAATAAAAAGATAACAAAAAAGAAATCGTTAACGACAAGTCGTCGTATGTGTCGCGCATCGCTGTTGTGCTTCCTGGTAAAAATCAGGAAGTTGTGGCTTTTCTTCTCGCTTATAAAGCAACCGAGAGCTGAATTTTTAATTGCCGATAATCTTTGAGCACGAAGAGCGAGAGAGCTGAGGATAATAGCATTCTCTCTCTCTCTCTCTCTCTCTCTCTCTCTCTCTCTGTCGAATCTTTGTCTACACGGCTCTCTTGGCGATTGCATTAGAATTCAAAGTCGATAACGGGAACGGCCGAGAGAGCTTTTGATGATTACCACAATCCGTGAGCCGCGGCGCCGCATTTAAATGGCTTATTAATTTCAGGCCAAAGGAATATCGCCAATATAAAACAAACCTGCTGACGCTCGGCTTATTGTCCTTACTGGCTTATCCTTGTCTGCCCTGTGAAATTCGACGATTCCCACTTCCAATAACCAATCTGCAAGCTCTGATTCATAATGCAATCCGAAATATCCGTCAAAGTTCCAAAACAAAATTATAGCATATTGAGGGAGAAAGAAAATCCAATCTCTCTCTCCCTCGATTAGTCCAACCTCGAACGAATCTTTTATTTTTCGCGTAGCTCTCGGAACGTGTGTATGTGTGGCTATGCAGCGGGGCAGGTGAAACTTCGCAAGGATAGCCAACACAATACGTGAGCGCCCGACGGAACGACCGTATTACAAATCGCGGCTCGAGACGATACATCCGTCCCGGCTGTACACCTCCCGCCTGTCCGACGTTTTTCCCCAGCCGGAGGAGCGGTCCACGCAAAATTCGCGCGTTCCCCGAGAGCTAAATTCTCCCACGAGAGTATAACAAGAGCGCGTCCGCGGTGCGAACCGCAAAATGTGTCCCCGGTGTAGGAGCGATAAAATATGAGTCATCGCTGAGGGGGAGAGGGAGGTATAAACAAAGAGAGTAATACGCAGTCGAGGCTTAACCGCGAGAGAGAGAGAGAGAGAGCGTGTTGTATACCGTTAGCCGTCTTACCGATCGTCGCGGCCATTAACATTGTCGTCTGCGGTGGGGTGTATACGTATATCCCGGGAGAGAAGGGGGAGGGGTAGAGTGAAGCCGCCAGGTGAATGCGAATGATCTTCCGTTCTCGCCTAACGATTTTCATCGTTTGCGCAAGCCATCCTCCGCGCCGCGCTTTAATAATATTTATTTACCGCCTCTCTGTACGCGACAAGGACACGCTGTATGTTATACCTATAGCCACGTCCTCAACTCTGCAACCATAGCGTGTATTCATGTATAATCTTTTAACCCTGTCGCGTTACACATAATCTCTCTCTCTCTCTCTCTCTCTCTCTCTCTCTGGTGGACTTACGTACGCTTTTTTTCAGCTCGAGACGTAACGCGTAGCCGTGCTCGTCTCTCGCTTTTTGCGGCAAACGGCGCGTCTCGATAAACCGCCTTTCCTCGTGGCCTCTGATAAGACTCGGCGCTCATAATTCGGACTCGCAGACTTTTTACATTGCGGAAGAGACGCAAAACGAAATTATTCCGAGAAAGAGGAAAGAGACTCTCGCGTGTATATTAAAACAACCGAGATTAAAACTACCGTATATGCTCCGCAAAAAGAGAAGCGTTCATACAACCGGGAAAGACTGAGCGTTTGTAAAAGCCGTCATTCGTACGGGGCTCGTGAGCTGGGTGGCTGATTTGATATTCCCGTGCGATCCTCCGCCGCCGGAATCCCGGCTGATTCAGCGCGTAAATCCCGAAAATAAAAATCGCGACGCGTATAAAGAATCGACGCGCTCTGTGGTTTGCGCGTGTCTGTCGCTAACGGACATGTCTCTCGACGCGATAACACACGTCTCTCTCGACCCTTGTGTGCGAAGGAAGAAAATTGGGTCAGCGGTATCGGCTCTTCCTAGCCTCCCAATAACTTGGATGAAACCGAGTTCTGTGTACGGGCCGAAGAGAGCTTTACTCTCGCTTTTTTCTTCGCGTATGTAATTGTCCTCTTTCAAATACGAGGATCGATGAAAACAAAAAAATTGGGCCGTTACAGTCGCAAGCTTTCGCTCTCGCGATTCGTCTATAAATAGACGATCGTCTCGTGGAGCGGGCAGAACACGATAAGAGCTCGCATGCGCTGGTGTACATTGGTAAAAGTGCCGAGAGACGGAATATTCCTCATCGCGTATCGCGTTTATTTTTCTCCTCCGATTTCGTATAAAACATCGGCTCGCCGCCGCAAGCGATGGTATACGTGCACGCAGCCGTAAGCATGTAAACACACGCGCACGAGGCGTCATTCGCCAGAAAGCCGTTTTCCCCTAATCTTGGAAAAACGCTTTGCACATGCCTCACTTGAAATTAATGCCGGAGCAATTAATAGTCGCATTATCGCGGATAGACAGGCTAAGATAGATTAGAGCCCTTGGTGGAGTTCATATAGGCGCTCGCAAAAGCCGCAGAGCTGTCGGAAAGTCCGGGGTTTTTCCTCGAAAGGCAAGTCACGTGGCGGAGCGCGCGTGAGCGCTCACAGCTGTAGGGTTTTGGAATGTTAGATGAGCCTGGCGAACGGAAGGGGGGGGCCTTATCGATCTCGATCGCATGCATACTTATGTGATGTAACGTTCAGTTCTCTTGTTTATTGTCTTATTCGACGAAAAATTTAAGCTTCTACTCGCACACCTCGTTCTGAATCAAGCGCATTTCTAGGCCTGACCCTTGGCTCAGTCTTCGAAATGTCGATCTGTAGCCTGGGGTTACTCCGGCTGTCCTCTCCCGCGCTCTAAAGCCGTACTCAACTGCTTCTGCTTTCCAAGACTAATCCGCGCCTCGACCAAAGAGTTTCAATAATCCGCAATTTTATGACCAAAAAAAAACTTATCAACAAAAACAAAAAATTCGCTTATTGGCAATCGCAGCAGAATCGGCAACTCTACAAACATAACTAAACGAGCGCTCGTTTTTTTTCCCACTCATGTTTAAACAGGTATCTTCGTGCTCATGACACTCGGCTTGATGGGCTTGGTCACCGGCTGCTTGGTCCTCGTGCTCCAGCCTTACGAGTTCATCTTCAGGTACAAAACGACGTTCAGCGAGGGCGGCGAAATTTACGAGATCTGGAGGGCGCCACCCGTCGATCTATTCCTCAAGGTCTACCTCTTCAACGTCACCAATCACGAAGCCTACATGTCGCGCCAGGATAGCAAGCTCAAATTCGAACAGGTCGGACCCTACGTCTACAAGTGAGTGTCTCTCTTTCTGTTATATGTACCTCTCGTTTTTTTTTTATTGCACTCGGAGCGAGTTTCCTCGTGTGCCTTTTACGGGGCCGATTTTTCTCGGAGGTGATGGATGAGCTTGCCGATTTCTTGTATACCGCGACTGTACCGAATCCTTTTTTTCACGCGGATGTATAATTAGCATGAACGTGCACGATTCACTTGTCGATCTCATTTTTTTTTTTTTTTTTTTTTTTATTAATAAAGTTTGTTTCCTTCAAAAACGACTCTCGTCAACGTGGACGTCTCAAGTACATTCGATCTCGATCTTAACTTCTCGCCCGATACAATCAATTCCCCTTTTTCTTCCGACACGTATCGCGACATGGTATACAAAAATTAACCGACGTCGAATTAAAATGCGTGTATTAAAATACGAAAATTCGTTTAGGGAATTTTTGGAGCACGGAAACGTCACGTTCAATGACAACGGCACCGTGACGACGGTGCCCCTCCATCCTCTCAAATTCATGCCGGAACTGAGCAATGGAACGGAGAGCGATATCGTCATTATGCCAAATATAGCTCTATTGGTAAGTCCAATGTTTGTATTAAGTTAAAAGCGCATATCGTACGAGCGCCTATGTCTTGATCCCCCCTCTCCCCATTATACGCTTCATGAAATCCAAGCGTTTATTCGCTCTCGCTCGCGCCTGCTTATCGAACGCGAAAATCTGCAACCGGCGAACGCCGCTAAAATCGATGGTTCTAGCAACATATTTTTACCCAATTCGAAGAGGAAGGCAACACGGAGAAGGGAAGGGTATATAATTGCCGGGATTAGACTGTAAGGCGACAATTGCATTAGCTTTATTAACGGCTATCCGCGCAAGCCGTTAATGCCGCAATCTAATGCCCGCTTACAAACCTGTGGTTTAAAGTCCTACACGTACATGGATACACGAACGCACGTGTTAAAGGTTGCGGATGACTTGGAAGCCTGTCTCTTATCGAGCGATTGTGCTGGGATTTAATTTTGCAACGCCTCTGTAAAATGCAGAGGGGGGGCAATGACGAAAACATAGGCAACGTGGAATTTTCGACGTCAATTAGCTCGCGGCGGGATTTCAAATTTATTAATAGGCCGAGACGAGCGATCGATAAAGCGCTAGGAGATTCGAAATGAAGTTATTTAAAAACCTGCCTGCCTCCGAGGCATCCCCGATCTACCCGAGCGCATAACCCTTTATTGCCGTCGTCGACCTTGAGCGAGAAACAAATCACACGACATCGCGTGTCGACTTTTTCATCTCGAAACTTCGCCGAGAAAGTGAACAGTCTCTTTCTCTCCCGGGAAGAATCGATCAAAGTCAGCCGCGGGACGGCGTCTACCAAGAAGCAATTCCTCCGGGGGCTACCATGGGCGTGGCGATCGGCGACCTTGGCAAGGTCGGTTAATAAGGCTCGCGCTACTTTTTATTTCTCTCTCTCTCTCTCTCTCGGTTATTACCACTCTCGTGTTTTTCGTTGGAAACGAGAAATCGGAATGGGCGGAGGGCCTATTATCGCGGTGCGGTTCTTTGGGAAAAATATAATAAGCCTCGCGCCAGCTGTGCATGCATACCGATATCATCGCTAAGGTGTTATTTATTCTTATCGAATTATAGGCTTATCGAACGGCGATCGGCATACGTCGGGATGTAAAGTATACTATCGAGAGTCACCATAGCCTTTGATGAGCAAACGATCGGTAAGTGAGTCCGGTTCTATTGATCGTGGCTTACCGATTTCCTCGCACAAAATGGAAAGTCAACGGGCTTTCGGCTCGCGTGTGTCTGTGTGTCTATACGGCCTATTGACGCTGTTAAGAAACATCGGCGCGCGCGATCGCCGAAGGTCCGAGCGTTAATTAAAACCGATCCGTTGTTGGTACACGGAGAGAAGCGGACGACGCGAGGGGAATCATCCGTGGAAGCGCGCGCGCGCAATCGATACGTCCATGCCTGTGTCGGTCGTGAAAAGAAAAGGCCCATAGGAGCGCGCCTCTGTGGCTATAACGACGGATTCTCCGCCGCTTGTTTCCTTACGGTTTTTCGTAATTGGCCGCGCGCCTGGATCTATACGCCATACCGATCAGCATGCGAGCGTTTTGCGCGCGCACGTGGATATATCTCTCGAGTTGTTGTGACTCGCAAGGACTTCGACAGTCGGCGAACTACGCGCAGACTGATTGATGGGACTCGGCTCGGCCGCGTTTATCGCGCTGGCCCAGATAAAACCGAGCGACTTAACGGATCGCCGCTGGTTGCCGATTTTTCTTTTCCCACCGCTTCTCCGCTCGTTTGCGGTGCTTTGCCCGCGCACAAAACCGCGAGAGTGCTCCCTTCCACTTTGCTAACGACTATACTTTGCATAATAAGCCGAGAGCTCCTAGCGATTTTATTGCTGCCGATCTTAGACGCTCGAAAGCTTCACAGCCGGCGCTTTTAAATTCTTCGTCATTTCAGGCGATGTACGTTTCGGAAATTCCCAGCTGAGTGAAATTGACGCGAGAAGAAAAAAAAAAAGCGAACACGCGACAAGGCCGTGTCTCGTCGCGAGCGACACGAGTGGGAAAGAGAGCTGCAGCTCGCCGCGGTTTTTCGATCAGCCGACGATGCATTGCTCAGACTGTCGCTCGTGCGAAAGCTAAGATTAGCCCGAAGGCTGGAAAAGACAGACGGACGCCGGAGGATCGCGTAAATTCTTCGGCGAAACAACGGGCGTCCTTTCGTTGCGTGCCGAGCATATTCTTACCGATCTTTCTTCCTCCCCGTGATTTTCCTTGTACACTCGCCTGCCGATACGCTATACTCGTATTATTAGTATCGAGAACATAAGTATAATTAACGTCGAGTCTCTCAGCGACATTGCTGTAATCGGCAAATGCGTACGCGTTGCTCTGACAACGAGGAAGCGATACCGCGAGCTGCATGAATTTCGAAAAATCGCTCGTTAAAAATTAGCCAAACTCGCGTGTTAACAAGCGCATAAAACGAGAGAGAGAGAGAATAAGTGAGAGAGAAAGAAAGCGATAAGAGCAGGGCGAAAGGAAAAACAAGAAATTCACACGAGCCGATAAGGAGCCCAAGGCTGACCCCGATTCCTCGCGCAAACAAAACAACGAAAAACCTCATCGCTCTTTCGCGCGATGCATAAACACACAACCACCTATCCGCGTGCGTATTAATTATTCCAAGAAATCAAAAGTTTTTACGTCCATGGAACTATAGTCTCGCTCTCTCCGTCTCTAGAAACCCTTGAAAAATGATTTAAAAAAATCCTCAGCACGCGTATTGTAGTAACAAAGAGCGATGGGGAGATCCGCGGAAGATGTAAAACGTGACTGTATCGAGGATACGGAGAGCGGAGAGAGAGAGAAAGTGAGAACACGTGAGTCCGAGCCGGAAACCAGACGATAAGAGAGAAGCTCTCGAGAGCGCTGGCTACGATGAGGTCAGAGTTCGCGCGACTACGCCGATCTGCGCTCGTGCCGGGGCACGCAAGCGTCTCTCTCTCTCTCTCTCTTTACCCAACAGCACTTGCCAATTGCGCAATAACTCTCGCGTGCTCTCTGCTTACTTCTCTCCCTCTACACACAGCAGCTGATCTACGATCGCTTAGGTATAAAGATTCGCCAGGGGGGGCTTGGATGACGGGGATAAGCTTATATACTTTTCGCTGCGTCGGGCTCGCACGCGCTCGCGATTATGCGCAGCGATGACCCACTTAAACGAGTGTGCGTGGATGTGTGTACGCATAGACGCCGTGGAAGATGTATAGCGCGCGCGTATCGGGGGGGAGTTTACTGTTAACGCGCGCTAGAGATCTGGCCGCTTGTGAAATTCTTTCGGGAATTCTACAATGGCGATTTATCGCGGGATGAGCGAAAAATCGCATTGCGCCACGTGTGCTCTCACGCGCGCGCGCGCGTTTGGCTCTTGAATTTATTTATTCGGTGGTATTTTCATTAAATGCAGAGAGCAAGAGAGTCAGAGAGAGAGAGGGAATTGACGTATGGTGATAATTTGATTTACGATAAAAAATGTACACGAGCGATTAATGTCTCTTGCGGACTGAGGACTTTGGGGGATGAGGAAAAACTTACTTTTCCTCGATATACATTCCTTCCGGACCAGCGTGTAAATTACGTCCTGCCTGCATGGGAATGTTTAAAGGGAACGTATACGTACAAATATAGTCACGAGTTTTTAAAGGCGACGGGCCAAAAATAAACGCCGGTCTCGACTTATGGACTTTTTTTTAATATGCGTGTATACTGTAAAGCTGAATCGACGGGATTACGGGTTCGTTTGCCCGAGCGGAGTCGCCGCAAGGACTCGCAGCGTGAAACAACCGGCTGATGGACGTTAAGATCAGGAAGCGCTGGGGAAACCGATTGCGATCGATTTTTTTTTCTCGTGAAACACGTGTGCGTATGCATTTTTACATGTTTGGATGGAGGGAATAAGGCGCCGGTGCTTGATCTCCTTCGAGCCGCGTGACCGGGCGTTTTTCCCTTGATCCTCTCGATGAATGAGTACTTATGTATGCCCGGTGTTTTGTCGGCTAGCTAAGGAACTCCACGTCGGGTTATTAAGCATTTTTTTTTAAATGAAACGTTTTACGATGTGGCGGGTATTTTTTCGGGAGAACGACATGTTGGCTTTAATTACAATGGCTGAGTTTCCCTTTAATTTGCAAGCTTGTACGACGCGAAACAATCAGCGTTTATTATTTAGTTTTTAATTACGTTATAGTAAAACGTACGCAGCCTGTCACGCCCGGGATTTATGCGAAATTGCTTGGGATCGAATTTAATTCGAATTAATTCGTTTCTTGTACTTGCTTTGAAAGACACGAGGAGGAAGGGGAGAGAAAAAAATCGAGTCGCGACTGTGGAATTTAATGATAGTCATTTCAATTTAACGCATGCGATGCATACTTACTGCATAATTACAAGTCTAATATAGGTACAGGCAGACAGACGCGATAAAATGAAAAAGAAAGAAAGTGGTACTTTATTCCTTCTTTTTGCTTTTCTTTCTTTCTTTGGTCAACTTTATATTGGTGTGTATCTGAAAAGCTCAAATTAATCGAATATACCGTATCTGCGTAGTACGATGGTTTAAAAAGTACGTAGTTTATGATTGCCTATGCTATAATTATTTCATCGACCATAATAGATGTTTGGACTGACGTTGTAGCTCGAGATAGTGTATAACTCTGGGGTTACTCTTAATATCGCGCGAAAAACATCAAAATTCACTTGATTACGAAATCAACGCTCGTATTTATCGGAACATAGGCAACGCGAGCTTATGCACGTAGGCAAAGATTATTGTGGGTGGCGCGCAGCAATAGTTTCCAAATACAAATTTTCCACGATTTCGAAATTCGTCCGGTTGGAAAAGTTTATGCTCGAAGAGACAAAAAAAATCCGTTGTAAATCTTTAATGAAATTTGGATACGTTTTGGAGTATCGGGATTTTCTTCTTAATATCGTGACACACCGTGGACGTATCTTGATTGAGATTAGAATCTCATCTTTTACCACGAAGTCATGCGATGATTTATTACGGTGATTATACCGAGCTACTTTTTGTTAATCGTACTTATATATTAATTCAAGTTCAAGTATTTGGATATGATATGCGTACGTAAAAAAAAGTGCAAAAGTTCGATGAAAAAAAAGAAGTCGTTACTTATTTTGCCGCGCGTACGTTTATTTTTCAATTCAATCGGATGAAAAATCGTCGATGCGAGAAAAAGTTTTGGGTATCTAATTGTGCATTAAACTAAAATATTCATATCGGACTAATGCACATCGCATTATTCGGATACTTTCAATGCACACTTTTAAAGTCGCGCGATAAAAAGCGCTTTGCCGGCGCCAAAGACGACGAAAAAGTCATTTGAAATATGCTAAGTGTACGCATTTGCGTATACGACTTTTCCTTCGAAATTTATTTCGTTTGTTAAAAACTCAACGTGACTTTTCAATAATTCCTGAGTATACATTATTAAAAGAAAGCGTTACCATAAAATACATTTCAAAATCAACCGAACATTTCCTTCTTACCCCTTTACAAACTACACAAGCGTAAACCTCGAAATTCGCACAAACCCGTAAAATACCAAAAAAAAGAGAAAAGAAAAAAAAAGTCAGTTCTGCCTAAACAATGGTAGTAAACGTGCATTCCTATCCGCAAGTAGCTTGGAAGCTTCTCCCCGCTATTAATCCAACACGAGAGTCCACGTGTATAGGCATTGCGCAACCGTCCCACCCTCGCACAGTAAAATCCCGCAGGCATTGCGCGCCTCCGGTTAGTTGCGCAACGAATCCGATCTATCACCGATTTTGCGCCGGCGCGCTTTATAACGGCTCTCCCCTGGAATTTTCTCAAACTACACAGTCGCTCTCTCGGACATGTGGCCGGGGGGGGGGGGGGGGGCCCTCTCGCACAGCCGGAGAGGTTGCGCCGATCTTTCTGGAAGCTTTGGCTCTTACTCCAGACCGTGGGCGAAAGGGAAGTCTGTCCGGGACAGAGAACGGGCTCGCTGCTCTCGCCTCCGAGAAAAGAGCGAGAATACGCTTACTCCCGTGTGTAAGCGCGCTTGCGCCAAGCTCGTTGGCCTTCAACCGCCCCTCAAAATTCATGCCTGGTTTTACTTGATTAAAAAAAAAAAGGGGGAACCCGTTGCCCATATCCTACACACCTGGGGCTCTGGATTTTCGGTATTCCGGAGCAGAGCGAGATAAAGCGACACCGGACTGTCTCTCTCTCTCTCTCGACGTTGCGTCTCCTGCGCTCTCGCAGAACCGGTAGTCGACCCACGAGTTTATCCCCCTCCGGCCCTCCTTCCGTTGCCGCTACTTCGCGGCTACTACTTTTCTCTGAGCTGTTGATGATCAAACGCGAGCGTTAAAGAGCCGGACGAGAAGATGCTCCCGGTTTTTTTTTCGCCTATTTATTCGCGCGCGAAATCGTGTTTCTGTGTACGCGCCTTTCATGTTTCATTAGTCTTTTAATTGTTCCTCGTACTTCCGTAAGCGTTTTCTTTTTTTCTTTTCTAATAGTCGGTATATAAATTTTCACAAGTACTCGAAAGTGCAAATATAAGTAATGCACAGAATTGAAACACTTTAATCGCGTAGTTAACGCATTAATCGACGTTAAGTAGCACGATAAATCTAACATATATATGAAATTGATTTGCTAATAAATGTGCGTACATAAAATGATGTCACGGTCTAATTAAATTTCTCTAAATTTTCTTTTCGATTTCACTGACAGCTACGATTTTTCTGCCACTCGCTAGATTTTCGTGGACTTTCTAATAAATAGAAACTGCATATTGAAAAAATAGAGAAACATCGGTCCGATCGCGAGGCGTTCGTGATCCACATAAAATCAAAAGCGGCATACTTAATGTTCGATAGAGAAAATAAAGTATATAAATATTAAATATCCGCGCAAAACTACCCGCTCTCTAGCAACGAGCAGTGTTGTGTAAATGTTGAAGCTTTAATGAGGCGCCTGTTCGTTTTGCAAATTGTTTTAAGCACCGGCGAATTTATATATAAATACATCAAGTTTATTTATGTTTTCACAAAAACATCCTACGTGTTCACAATATTATCAAGCCGCGCGACACAATACGACCGAAAAAAAAGTTTCCACTGCTCGAAGCTTAAAAAGTAAAATTCCAGAATATTAACATTTTTATATTGTTTCAGTTCCCGTTGTTATTGTTGCACAATAAAATATCTGCAAACGTGATGTAAATTAAACGCTTGAAAAATTTATGGCAAGACGTGTAAAACCTTCTTTTTTTTTCTTTTTCGCAGAACGTCCATTTGCTCCGAAATTATTTTCAACTAACGCTAGTCTATTCGTCGCGGAAACTCTGAACGAATTTCACGAAAAAAAAACAAATCAAAATCAAAACATCGTCTTAATCGCGACAAAGAAGGATTTTAACGTTATATTTACGAAAACAAACAAAAAGCAAGAGCTCGCAGCGGGGGAGGTGGGACTTTACCTTGACGAGTCGATTCATAAAACGTGGAATAATTTCTAAATGCGTCCATTATAAAAAGCACAGCGGCGCTACCGGTGGAGAATCGCTGCTTTGCAATAAAAAATATTTTATCTCCCAAAGACGCCCGTGAGAATACAAATGCGAAAAGAGTTTGTCAATCGAAAATTTGCCGTATTAATCGGCCAATCGAAATCCCCCCCCCCCTTTACGCGTGCACACGCAACTGCGCTCGCTGCGGAGATCGCGCGCGAGCTTTTCAAATTAAATATACGCAGCATCGCCGGGAAAGCCGCGCGCGCTTCTATTGTATTGACACGAATGGCCATAAAAAGGAGAGGCTGATTCACGGATTCGCAAGTTTCTAATTCCCTATTCGTCAAAACGGGAGCTCTTTGCTTTCAAAAGCGTTATTTCGCATTCAATGGCGCTTGACGGCTTGATTTTATTCAGTTCTCCCTCCCCCCCTCCTCTACTCCGGGGCTCTGAGCTAGTGTTTATCCGAACTAGGCTCTCGGCGCGTATAGGAAGGAATTTCGTGAATTTAGATCGGAGCGTGAGTCGATCGTGAAATGATAGAAATCGCTGGGGTTTACCGTAAGCAGAAAATTCTGAGGCACTGCTATTACTACTGCCGACGAGATCGATCGGTAATTGAGATGATGTCAGCTGGCGGCCTCTCTCAAAGCTAATCGTTCACCGGGGGAAACGTGAGTAGGCTGAATTATTTGAAATACGACAGGAGTACAATCGTCGAAAGTCAAATTTTACCCTCGCGAAAATAAACTATCCCGATACTCGGCGCTAAGTTTATTTAGAAAAAAAAACAGATTATTAGAAATTTTGAATAAATTTCACGCGTTTCATGTATATACTTTTCACCGCAGGCACGCGCTCATTACTTACGCGGGGAGCAATTTCCCTGTAACAAGCCCACCAGAAAGTATTTTCCTCGCTTTAACCAAAGAATACTGAGGTGCCAGAAGTAAAAGAGAAAAAAAAACTACAAATGCCTAAAGCTCGTTGCGCCAATCAATCTATCTCACTAGCGAGAGAGACGTCGATGGATTACAGGGCTCGGCTGATAACTCACAGCCGAGTCAGTCTCCCGCCCGAAATTGCCGGGAGTCAAATGACAAAACGATCTCGCATCACGAGAGACTCCCCGTGGGGAGCGAAGCTGAGGGGAAATCGGCATGCAGCGGAGTCTACAGCTGCAGGCTTATGCAATGTGCGCGAGAGAGAGAGAGAGAGGGGGGAACGTATATACATACCGATATATCGCGCGTCCCCTTTGCTTCTCCTTCGGCTCGATCGCGGGGCTTACGCAACATTAAAGCGCGCACGCGTGCGAGAACATCCGCGCGCGATCTCTCTGCGTGTGTTTAGTTTTTCCCCGACGATAAACGGTAGACACGTGCGCCCGTGCAAAACTGCCGGTTTTATCCACGATCGACCCTCTCCTCCGGAGTTGGGTGCGTTGTTTTCTGTTTTTTTTTTATTTCCACCTCGGAAACGGCACGTGGTAGAAACGCGGAGAACTTGTTTTGAATGCACGATGATGCGGGCCGATAGAAATGTTGTTGTGTCGCGAAATTTGAGATTCTCCGTCTTTTTCATTTCGGACAGAGCGAGGAATTTTCGTGTGTAAACATAGGGAAGTGTTCGACCGATTGATAAGCGGATTAATTAGACAAAATTATGCAACGACGCGAGTGATACGTAGTAAACAATGAATCGCGCGCATAATTGCGGTATTACGAGCGCTGATTTACCGTTCGCGACGCGGGCGATTGTAAAAATTACCCAACAATTATGGGAGAACAACGCGGAGAGCCTCACTGCCATTGCCGCGAGCAAAAAGAAAAACCTTCGAAATCGCCAAATCATACGAGGCGCATATACTAAATTCGGGTGTTAGAGCATACAATATCCGGCGCGTCGGCAGGCGGCCTATGCAGCACAGGAGCGAACCTTGCCGCCGCACTTGAAAGCCCGTTAAGCTTTCCAGACGGGTAAAAACCGACGGGTCATATGGCTTTCCCACGAGATGGAATCCGGGTGACAATTACAGGTAGACGTACACGCGCACAGCTCCGCGTGAAACCTGCGCCAACTATTTTCACGCGCGACCTTCTTTCTCTATACAATGTCCAACGGCAAGCTCGGAGACGCGAGTGTCCAAGTGTGAGCGAGCGCGCGTGTCTATATACCTGTATACATAAATCGGCAAGAGGTCAGATTTGCAAACAATCGCTGCTAGCTGAACTGGTTTTTAATGGCTAATTAAAAGGCTCTCGCTCACCCCTCCCGGCGCCTGCGCCGCTTCTTTTTTTTCTTTTATTGTTCTTGCGCGCTCGGAATGCCTATCGTACACGCCGAACCTGGGAGCGCGCGATTTTGTATTGGTCGCGTTGAATTATTCAATCGGCTCGTAGCCTAATGGTCTTATAATACCGATGAACGCGACGATCGGCGCGGCTTGGCCGAAATATTCGGTACATATGCAACTGATTGTTGCTGCGCCTGGCATTTCTTCCTTTTTTTTACCCTTGTTTAGTCTGCTCGTACGATAATTGCGATACAATCGATACGTGGGCAATGAAAGAACGTAATTGACGTCACTGACTTTGATATTGTTGCCCGTTGCAGAGCATAGCGAACGTTATGAAGGATTCGACCCTCATCACCCGCTGGGGCTTGAATCTGCTGATCCGACAAACGGATACCAAGCCCTTGGTCCGCATGACCGCCAAGGAGTTCATGTTCGGCTACAAGTCGACCCTCGTTACCCTCGGCAACAACGTCATGCCCGCCTGGATTAAATTCGATCGTTTGGGACTTATCGACAGGGTAAGCTTTTTTTTCTTTTCGGTGAATTTTTTGTTTAATATAACAATGAATAAATGATCAACGACAACGGCAATGCCAACAGATGTACGACTTCGAGGGTGATTACGAAACCGTTTACACCGGCGAGACTGATCCTAGATTGACGGGCTTGATCGAGAAGTACAAGGGCTCGGAATACCTGCCCCAGTGGACCGGCGAGTGCGGCAATGTCAGGGAATCTAGCGACGGCGCCAAGTTCCGCGGCTACATCGAGCCTAACGATACCCTTCGATTTTTCCGAAAGAGTCTCTGTCGTAGTGCAGCTATGGTGAGTGAAAGCTTACGCATTAGCTTGTATCTTTTGCACATCTCTGATTTTTTCGTTTTTAATAATAACATTTTATTCGTATGTTCAGGTGCGCACGGGAGAAAAGGTGATCAAGGGTCTTTCAACGTACAAGTACAAGTTCATGGACAACGAGCTCGATAACGGCCATTTCAACGAGAAGAACAAGTGCTTCTGTAGGCAGGGACACTGCCTGCCTTATGGACTTATCGACGTTACCGATTGCTATTACGGTTGGTTCCTCATACCGATTGCCATTAATGAATTTCAGCCAAGTAGTAACAGACTCCCTAACGATCTGTCAATTACTTTCAGGTTTCCCGATAGCCCTGTCTTACCCGCACTTCTACCAATCCGACCCGTCACTCATCGAGGCCGTCGACGGTCTGTCGCCCCAGCAAGAGCTTCACGAGTCGTACTTCTACATCCAGCCGAAATCCGGCCTCCCCGTCGACTTGGCCTTCCGCTTCCAGATAAACATAGCTTCGCAAGACATCAGCGCTATCGACCACGTCGACGGCTTCTCCAATCTCGTGATTCCCCTGCTCTGGTTCGAGATCGTAAGTCTGAAGCCTTGACGATCATAGAAAAGCCCAACTATATACATCAGCCCTGAAAACTCTCACGCTTGTCCTTTTGCCACCAGGGTATGCACGAGCTGCCGAAGAATCTGCATTTCCGCTTCCTGCTCTACCTGAACATCCTGCCGTCGCTGCAGGAGGCCGCGACCTACGGCTGCTTCCTCGTCGGCGCTCTCTGCTTGGTCTGGAGCGTCGTCAAGATCCTCACCTACAAGCCCAAGGAGCACATGGTGGCGAATCAGCTGCTCGAGGCCGAGCTACAGCAGCGCAAGCGCATGAGCTACCTCAACGAGAGGCGGCCCTCCATCAAAACGCCCAAGGAGATGGACGTCTACTTCAACGCCCTGCTCACGACCAAGGAGGAGGAGACCGAGGAGCACCTCGATCGGGCGGCTCTCGAGAATCTGCCGAATCTCAAGGAGGCCATTGTCTGACGGGACGCGCTTATGACCTAGATCTTTCGATTTTTGTTTAATTTTTTTTTTATTCTTTCCAAAGAGAACTATGTCTCGCCAGAGAACTATCACTCGGCTTGCCTCCCCCTCGTTCGCGTTGTCTCGGCCTGAGGGATCGAGCATGCCAGCGTATTGTTACACTGGCATTTGTTTTTTTTTGTACCTCCTTCATCGCCTCATCGTGTCTTGACTCTCGAGTTTTTTTATGTGGAGCTGCGACGAAGAATAAGATAGTGGCTGTTGTTTTCTGGTAATGTCAAATATGCGTATCCGTCCATATGCTTAACGTTGAGCACCTTTTATTTTGTTTTATAGGTAAAGTTTGTTTAGCGAAAAACATTGACAAGACGTGAAATGTCATTTTTTTTGATCGTATCCATTGAGAAGGAGAAAAAAAATTGCTCTCGAGTAGGGTGTTTTTTTCACAATTGTAAATATGTAAATATTTTTATTATTAACCGAATCATAAAATTAGGTTTTAATTACGCTTACAAATGATGAGACGCGCGAATGAACATTTGATTCTCGCGCGCATCGCCATTAAGGTTAAAAATGGAAAATTAGCGTTTAAAAGGAAAAACTTGCGTCGGTTTTATAGTATTTTTTAATAAACATAAATGTCCGCTGAATCGTGTGATTTACTTTTTTATTAATCAAATTTCGTGCCAATCGTTAAAAAATACTATAAAATGGAAAATTTTGCGCGAGGTTCGATAACGAGTTCGGGGAAAATTTTATAAATTTTTTTGGAAAATTCCATTGAAAATTTCTTGTATACATTTTGTAAGTGTGACGATAAAATTTCGAGAAATATTGTTAATAGAAGCGTCGCGAAAGATTGAGAAAATAATTAGTCTGTAGAAAATGTTTTATATATAGTTCAAAGAAATTAATTACCTCTAGTATCTATAGAATAATCGATAATAGCGTGTAATTAAAGAAAAAATTATACAAGAAAAGTACTTAATGTGATATTGAAACTTGAACCTCGTGATAAAAATTTTCTTCGTTTTTTTTTCATAAAATACAAGGGTTTATGTTACTTACAAGTAGATTGATATAACGGATCAACAGGTTTTGATGTCGTGAGCATAATCTCGTCATCGTGTGATGTTCTTGCCTTATTACATAAAAATATTAACTTAGTTGACTAAGAAAAGTTTGTTTTTTCCTTTTTTTTTTATTCACTTGGACTAAATTATAAAATTAGGATAGAATTATTTCTGTCTAGTGTACTCTGTAAACAATGATTATACAGGCTCCTTCGTTGACAAGTTGATATACAAGCCGAACGATTTACGATAAAATTTATACGGTGCGAGTTGTTGCGAGAGAGAGAGAGAGAGATTCTCCTCGACATTGCGAATTTGTGGACCAATGTACAGCGATATGTGATAGATCTAACTTTTTTTCATAATTTTCGATTATTGACAAGTCTTGCCAGTAAAACGTTTAAAATTATAAAAATTTCGTTCAATATTGCTTAATAAAATATGATTATTTATTAAAAAACTATAAAAATGTTGTAGCTCATTTATTAAATTAGCTTATAAAACCTATTCTTATCAGCGAAGACGTGTAAGTAACTTTGATTAACTTACAAAATAAAAATTTAATTTATCGATTTTTCATTAGATAATTCACTTCACACTCAGCAGACAAACTCGGCAGACGATTTCTCCTAACGGCCTCGAGCATCGGCACGACGTTAGCCATGGCCGGTCAAGCTATTCACTTTTACCTGTCGAATCGTGGCGTAAACTCAAGTAGTCTACAATGGCTGCCGATCATTTGTGTTTTGGATTTTTTGCTTTGCCCAGCAAAATCGTTAAGACCACCAGCCTATGGTCGATTGGATTGGTGATTCTTGTGTATTTTGGAAACGAAGGGAAAATACTTTTCAAGATATTCAAGACATTTCGCAAGCGAAAAAATCATGAATGGGACTCTCTACTGCGAAGTGCGTTTATTTAGCATGCATATCTCAATAAAAAAATTCGTCGTGAAATGCGATCGTTTGATTTTTATTTATTCTGCTGGTTTTATCACAGCTGTAAACAAAGAATGTTATTTACCTCTGGGCGTCATTGGCATTTTGCAAGTTTTAAAAAAATAATTACGATCGTTAAGATGTTTTGATTTTAATAATGATTTATTATGGATTATTAAGTAGATTAAAATATCTTATCAATATCAATCACGTTAATCTTGGCAGTGTTAAACGAGTGAAAATGTATAAAACGACTAATTGACCCGCGCAACCTGCGTATGAACAATTTTCATGTCCGAAAAACCGGCAAAATGTCTTTCAAAAATATTACCTGCTGTATTAACAATCAATGGATCGCTACTATAGCAGGTACACCCATATTGTCAAAATAAAAATGAACTTTTTGAAAAAAGAAAACACTACAAATCCCAAGTACTAATCGTCATCTTGTTTGTCCCGTTCTAGCATTCATCGGCACGTTGCAAGTGGGCTTTGGAATAGGCTGGGTGTCTCCGAACATCGACCGCTTCACAGCGAGCGACTCGCCGATTCCAATCGACAAGAACGAGGCCTCCTGGCTCGCCTCCGTGTCCATGCTGTCGGGCTTGCTCGGATCCTTCGTCGGCCTGGCGTGCATCGAAAATTTTGGCAGTCGCGCGACCGTCATACTGAGCTTGTGCATCTCCTGCCTCGACTGGCTCTGCGTGATCATGGCCAACTCCTACTACTGGCTGCTGGCCAGCCGAATACTCAGCGGAATTGCAATAGTCGTCGGCTTGGTCAGCGTCTCCCCTTACCTCGGCGAGGTGGCCAACCCGAAAATCCGCGGCACCTTGATATCCATCGCCATAAGCGGCAGCCCGAGCGGCAGACTGCTCGGCACCATCGCGGAGACCTACCTCCCCAGCAAGGTCTCCGCCTCGTTCTACCTGTCGCTGGCCCTGCTAACCCTGCTGATGTTGGCCTGGCTGAGGAACACGCCGTATTACTTGGTGAAGAGGAACGACGTGGATGCGGCCCGAGAGTCGATAGCCTTCTATTATCCCGAGTGCGACGAGAAGAAGAAGCTGCAGGAGGTCGTCGACTACATCGAGAGCCACACCAAGTTCGACAGCTTCCGGGAGAAGCTTCGCGACCTCGTCTCGCCGAGCAACAGGAAGGCCTTCATGATAATCGTCGGGGCTTACGTTCTGCCCCACCTCAGCGGCTCCGTCCTCATACTCGCCTACATGGGCATGATAATGAAGGAGGCCCGGTCGAACCTCATCGGCCCGGAGCAGTACGTTATCTGCGCGAACGCCGTCAGTCTGGTGTCGCTGCTGACGGCCTCGCGACTCGTCGACAAGCTCGGCAGGCGATTTCACCTGATACTAGCGAGCCTCGGCACGACGTTGGCAATGGCAGCGCTCGGGGCACACTTTTTCCTCCTGCGTCAGGGCCTCGTCGATCCAGCGAATCTCCAGTGGCTGCCGGCCGCCAGTATAGTCGGCTATTTGGTCGCCTACTCGATGGGATATTCCACGGTACCGAGCACCTTGCTCAGCGAGCTCATCAAGGACGACATGAGGAGTTCGGCTGCTCTACTGGCGACCCTACCAGCGACCTTCGCTTCGTTCGCGGTGACCAAGGCCTACCAGCCGTTGGTCGATTCCATCGGCCACTGCTACGTGTTTTGGATTCACGCTGGCTTTAGCTTTATCATGACGCCCTTCGTGCTGCTCACGCTGCCGGAGACCAAGGGCAAGACTTTCCAAGAGATACAAAACATTTTGCTAATGAAGAAATATTAAAACTGCTCTCTCACCTAAGGATTTTAATGTTTTAAGTTTAGTGCTCGTTGTAAGTTTTAGGTAGGATTACAAGCGTACGTTGTTTGTTGTAAATAATTTATATCGCGACTCGCTGACGATGTTACGCTGTCGTCGCGTTGATGACAGCGTACACGAAGAAATGTATACTTGTTGCACAAAATCGATACGGTTCGATTTGAAATATTGTAAAGCATAACTGTATATAGATGCGTAAGAAAAATAAAGACTTTTTTTTACAGAATCAATCGATTTTGTAGGTGTGTATTAAAAAAAAATTTTATTCGCAAATGAATAAAATTCGCGTGTTTTCGTTGCAAGTCTGAAAAAGCTTATCCGCCAAATTGTGCTTATCGAAGCGAAAGGTATTTTGATTGTGCAGGGTCAAGAAAATTTTATCGAAAATTTGTCGCTCGTTGTATAAAAAACAAATTTAATTTTTTTTTGTGTACAAATATATGAAACATTGAAAAATATCCAATAAAGCGCGATACACTTACGCGATAAAAAATGACGTGCTATTATCGGGTAGGCCGAAAATATTAATATCGTACTCGTATCGTTCGTTCAATTGCTGGCGAATCGTTAACATTACAAAGTTAAATCCCACGCCACCGAAAATTAATTCGACAGTTCCATTGTTGCCTTGGAATCCGACGTTGATTACTTCGAAATAATTGATCCTTTCCTCGACGTAATATGATTGATGAATCCCTGGGATACCGGTTGGCATACGCATTCGATCAGTCCAGACGAGCTTATCACCCGGTAGCCGCTGTCCGCGTCTCATATCACTGGGATGAAGAGGATTTGCACCCGCAATGATGATATCCAGCAACAACACCAAAATGGAAAGCTTCTGTATTGCCAAAGGCATATTCTCGATGTCTTAACACTTTAAAAACAAGATATTTTCATGAATCTGCACTGATTGATAAACTAAAGCCACTCGGATTATATACCGCTGTTGGACTGATGATTAAAAATGATTGTATTTTTTATCTTAGATAAATCGTTTCTATACTTATTTATACAAGTATAGGCTTCCTTATTTTTATCTTGCAATTATCCATTCACAATTATGTGTCTAGAAATTCTTCCATAAGAATTTGTATTTTTATTGTTTATTGTGATAAAACTGTGAGGATTCAAAATATTAATTATATTGGCACTTTAGTTTATTATATAATAAACTTTATTTAAAAGAAAAAGTTATTCACAAATATAAATCTTTAGACGGTAAGTGTAAAAATTTTAGCCGAATTTTCAAATTTTGTTTTTTTCGATTGTTTAAAATTCCTGATTTTACAAAATAAATGAAAAATATTTTAATTACTCGTTTAATATTTTATTTATTAACAAATTATAGCACAATAAAATACGAAATTGCGTGTGCTAACATTTTTTTTGTGTCTCACGTGCTTATCGTGCTAAATACCGTGAAAGGTACAATTATTCCCGCCTGAATAATTACGTGACGTGTACATGCAGATTGTTTCAGTCTAAAAGGTATTCTTTAGCTCTTAATAAATATATATAACGCTTGTTTCTGCAACGGTAATGATAAATTTACATGATAAAATTAAAAGATAAGAGGAGGAACGATTTATCATTTTGCGAAAAAACGATGGCTCTTGATAAATTTTAGTCCCGTTCTCAACACATTCAATTATTACAAATGGACATTGACGAAATAACGTTTGACGAGAGAGAACGTGTCGCCTCATTTGTTCTTGTCCTCGGGCGGACTAACTTCGTGAATGGGATGGGTGCCGTCGCCGCGATTTCTGATGACCGACTTGATTAGCTCTTCCGACGGCTGTTTCAGATCGTAGGCCCAGCCAATCTTGGCGAACATGTCGATCAAGAATAGCGTGAGATTGCTTCCGGTTACGTAGTTGCCGAGCTCCGACGTCTTGTAATCCCAAGGGAAGACGTGGTGATAGTTGTGCCAGCCCTCGCCACCGGTCGCCAACGACATCATGAAGTTCTCGGCGGGTGCAATAGCTCTGAAACGATTTATCGTTAATTAACATCCAAGGGGGGGTTTGGTTTTTGTATTTCTTTTAACAAATGTTTTCTTACTTGTCGTAAGGATGATTTCCGAACATGTGGGCAAAACTATTGACGCCCCACGTGCAGTTCAAAGAGTAGGCGTAACGCATGAACAGCTGCGACAGAATTGCGTAATACCAAGTTTCGTTCCAGTAGTAAACCGGTATGAGTACCGGCAATATGAAGGCAATGAGTGGCCTCAAAATAGAGAAGTACCTGTGCGAAAGGGGAAAAAAACGTTGATTTTTAGAAAACACGAATTTTTTATCAATTTTTTTTCTCGCGATACTGATAATCTATAAAGAAAGATATACATATGCGAACCGAGTGTTCGACGTAGCCAGCATTCACATTTTTATGCTAATATTTATTTATAGGCCAGCCAGACGAAACCACTTTTAAACAACTTAAAATTTACTTTTGTCATTTTTTTTCAGTCAATGGATCAGCTTAGCATTTTTATATTTACATTATGTAACTCTAAATGATACGGCAAACATTTGTACTCTATTAACAGCTGCTCATTGAGATGTACGTACTTCTCTTCGTATTTCACCACGGGATCGCTGAGGCAATCGCTGAAGTCGATCATCTTGCCTTTTCGAAGAACTTCCGGATGTCTCTTCATCGTCAACCAGCCGACGTGACTAAACCAGAATCCTCGGGAGGAGTTAACGGGATCGGCGTCGGTTTCCGAAAACTTGTGGTGAACCCGGTGATCCTTAATCCACATCATAGCGGAGTACTGAAACAATTTTGCAAAGTTTGTAATTTTTAATTCATCGGAGCCGAAGCGCATGTTTAACGCGACGGAAGCTTTAAGTAGGCAATCAAGAATACAATGAGACGCCGAATATTCACAGCAGGTTACGAGACTTTTTGGACAAAGTTTCCTGGCCTTGGTGTCATCGTCGCGTGCTGAGGAGCTTTCGAGCGTTGCGTAATGACTCACCGAGAGTAAAAATAACGTAGATAACTTTTGTTTTTTGCCTTTCAGCGTATCAAAGCGGGATGTTGAATTATAATAATTTTTTAAACGCACGAAAATGTCACTTTGCATTTTTCTTTTTAACCAGCCGTATGATTATTTTGGCGCAACGTTCGCAGACTTTGTAAAAAAAAAAATCATCTATTTCGAGAAATTCGAGAAAAAATACTCTCCACGCTTCAACGATCAAGTGTCTTAGCTAGGCAAGAAAAGAACGAAAATTCGAAAAATTGCATGGTTATCAAAAGAAGAAGAAGAAGAAGAAGCAACGACGACATTAATTCAGCGCGATAGTCCGACCAAACAGTTATTTACCTGTCCAGAAGTCAAGTAGCAGAACATCAAAATTATTCTGAGCGGCAGCTTTGCTTTGTACGCGCGATGAGCCCATAATCGATGCACACCGCCGGCGACTCCAAAATTAGCTAGCACCGCCAAGAACCAGGCTGAAAGGACAACGATTATTCTTCGATATCTTATTTTTCGCTAAAAAAAAAATTCAAACGGCAAAAATTAATGACGCTTGTACTCACACCAGAGAAACGTTTTCCAGTGCTGGATGTAGGGAAAGGTGAGAAATCCGTAGAGGGCGCCGATATGCAGCAGGACCATGAAGATCAGATTGAACCATTTAATGTCTTTCCTCTGGAGAAAGGGCCGATTGATCGACGCCTCGTACTCGGCGCTTATTTTTTCGCTCTCCTTGGCGTCGTGCAGCGACTTGATGTCCACGGTCTCGCAGATATCCTTGCCGCTGTCCTGTGGCGAGAAGAGCTTCTTCTCCGTCAGCACTTGCTCGGCAATTATCTCGTTCGGACTCATGTTGCGCTTCTGTAACGTGTATTTGTTGTATTATCTTTCTGCCTCGGACTAAGGCTTCATTTGTTTGTAAGCAAATTAGCGGAATTTTACCGACGATCGCGTATAGACGTTCGTTTTCAATTTTAATCAAGCAACTGATCAAATACGAAATCGAGCTCTATATATTTTCGAAGCCGGCGCCGAGAGCAATTAACCGCTGGAAACGAAAGAAAGAAACCGGAGGAAAAAGCTCAGACGTAAACAACATTTTCGGCGCGGCTCGGTGTGCGTCGGAGCGGCCGCCGCGTTACGTAAACCGTTTATAAATATCGATCTCGTTGAACATTGGCAAGACAGAAGCGATAGGCACCCTCCCCTCTTCGTAAGATATTCCCAAAATTTCGATCGGTTATTCGGCGGACTTGTAGAGGATTCCTCGCCGATCGTTAACGGTGCGCTCTCGAGAGATGCCGAAAAAAAAAGTTTGCGTATTAAATGCCAAGGATAAAAAAATCACCGCGCTATTCCCGCATGGTAATTAGGCCCGGTCTTTGACCCGTCGATCGTCTACTAAATTATGAAGGAGAAAAAGCCCAGACTTTGAACTATGCGAGTCACCATACAGCTCAGCTGACGTACAAAATTTCCCACTATGGCGATCTTGATTTCGACGTACATTAACATTGATTATCTTGCCAAATAAGAACCGCGTGATTCTCTCTGGCGCACCTGCGCTCTCTAGCCCATATTAAACTCGTGCGCGCTGACGCGGCCAAGGGGCGCCCTATAGCGCTCGGCTCATTTCTACATCGATATAGGCGCATCAATCGGCCCGGAGCGTGAATCTGGGCACGTGCGACCCGCGCAATATATAACAGTTAAGGCACTCGAGCAAGAGAGACGATTTCGGCTTGCGGCTTCCTTCCTCCCCCCTTGGAAAAGAGAGCAGGCGCGTAAGCATCGGGAGCCGACCCCCACTCGGTCATCGGGTCACGTGTTGTCCCGGCTCCGCCCCACCTTTCCTCTCCTTCCCCGAGCCGTTTGATCGGCCCATTATCTACGCTCTCTCTCTCTCTGTTCTTTCCTTTTGTCCTTCCTTCTTCGGCTACAGAATAAGTACAGTGCCAATCACGCTCTGTGCGTCTTCATTATAATACCCCGCGCGCGCACACCTCTATACGTATACATATTCGCTCCTTTACCGCAACTCTCTCTCTCTCCCGATTATTCGGCCCGCGACACATGACCTTCAAGATAACCCCTTATCTCTAGATAGCGCAAGGTTATCCGCGACCGAGACACCCGACCTTTTTTTCTCTCTCTCTCTCTCTTTAGCCACTTGGCGAAAGCTCGCATCTGCTCGACCTGCGATATGTCTCTCTGCATGTGCAACGAGAGAGGTGGGCTCCCCCAGCTCCTTGCACTCTACAGAGACAGGGTAGCAATAGCGCAGACGCAGCCTCTTTACCAAGCATACCACGTACACCTATATACGACGTAAAAGACGTCGCGCTATCGCGACACGCCGGGCGCACGTGGCGCGAAAAGCGGAAAAGCCCAGATAGCTCCCCCGAGGTTATTAGCCTTAGAGAAGCTGTTGCCTTGCTCTGTGTGTGTCTGTGCGTGTCACGCCCAACGAGCGCCTGGCCACGATCGATATTCACGCGTGGCCAACTGCCGAAACTAGAAGAGCTTACGTGTTCCGAACTCCATTGGCGACAGCCGCCGCCGCTCCGGATTCGCGCGCGCGCCCGCCTGTTGCCACGAGGTGTAGCCGACGCTTTATAACAACGATTATCCGCGGTAATACCGATGTCTCGCGCGCGGCGCTCAATTAACCGATCGCTGCGAAGAGCCTGAAAAATCGTTATTGCCCTTACCTCGATTGTCCGCCGGGGCCGCGCGCGAAAGGAGGATGTCCGAAGAGCGTAGAAAGGGAAGTGCCGGTGGGTCCTTCCTCACCCGAATCGATCGGGTCACCAACTGAGGAGCAACTCGCCGCCGGTGGCTCAACGTTGCCTCTCTATATTTGAGAAGTCGAGCTGCTCCGCCGCCGGGCGCTTGTGTGTGCCCCCGCGCCTACACACCCAGAGACGCGCGTTTGCGCGCGTGTGTCTGCGAGAGAGAGAGAGAGAGAGAGAGAGAGAGAGAGAGAGAGCAAGCGATACCGCCGCCCCACCGCTATGTAATACACCGCCATCGGCTTGTGCTCAGCGCGTCACACATAGTCACAGAAATCGCGCGTGTGCGGCCCTGTCTTTCTCTGTGTGCGTTTTATAGCCTGCCACGCGGCCAGAGAGAGAGACCAAGAGGAGAATAGCTTTTTCAACAGTTGTTCCCCCCTCCCTGCTTGGCTTCTTCGCTTACACACTCTATGTGTGTGTGTGAGAGAGACAGAGACCATTATTATATCCCCCCTCGACCTTGGCCCTTAATCTAGGTGCGCGCGGGCTCTGCTCACGTGAGAAGACCGTGTAGGCTTTTACGGAAGTATCATTCGCCGAAAAGCCACACGCCCGGCGAGTAGCATGCGCTCGGCTTTGTTGGCTTATACCACTGCTGCTCCTTTACTTTTTTTCGCGTAATATACCTCTCGCGGAAGATTTTCTGATTCACGCCACGCCGCGGCGTCATATACCGCCTATATACTGTACTCGATCTCGCGATTTTATTTGCGATAGAGATTTGAGATAGAGATAGGCTTATGTGGCTGCGGATAATCGAATGCGAACTCGACTTCTTCGGATAGGCTTGGGATATTATTTAAAAAGGAAACTTTACTGAATATGAATAATTGGGTTTTTCTTCTTTTTTTTTGAAAGCTATACGCGGTTAAAGAATAATATGCAGGTGTCTTGGGTTATGTAAAAAAAAAGTGTGATTATGCATGCGCCAGTGATTAGCATCGAATTACGATTCGATCCTTTTTTTTACTAACTTCTTCTTTTTACAAAATCTCCTCGGGCGCACTCGAAAAAGCCGAAAAAATCCCCTGAATTAACATTTCTCTGACACACGCGGGAAATTTCGTGGGGGGAAACGAATAAAAAAGTTTGTAAAAATAATATCTGTCTGATTCGTATGCAATATGCGTAAGATTAATCTATACATTAAAAAGTTTTAAAAATATTGCAAGAATTTTTTTTCTCCGATGAATACAAAACCGTAACCATAGTCGTTTCCAAACTGCAAGAGCTATTCTTTATCGCGTCAACTTGGAATAGTCAATAAAAATATACGACGCGCACGTGTCTCTCTCTCTCTCTCTCGGCGAGCTTTAAAAATGTTATCAAAGTTGACTTGCAGAAAAAGTTCAAACAATGTAACGAAGACGAAAAGCCCCTGACCTTTATTACTGGCCGAATGAATTTAGAAAACACGTGTGTACAAATGATAATTTCCATTGAACGCCGGCAAGTCTTCTATTATAATCTAATCAGTTTCATTTTTTTTTCCTTACTTTTCATTCGGCCGATGAAAATTCGATTAGACTGGAGTTATTTACCCTTTGTAGCTTGTTAGCTGCATTATAGCGATTAAAAGCTTATTAATTATTCCTCAGATTATCCGGGCGGACACATGTTTGTTTTTTAGCAGGCTTTACGTTACTCGCAGAAAACTTGTACCTATATATATTTATAAAAATATAACAATGAACCGCATGAGTTAATTGCTCAAGAAAATTGTCAAGCACAATTTCCTTCAGGCTATCGCTTTTAAAAAATACAAGTTTAACAAATAAATGAAAAATTTACTTAGAGTGTACGCACTCGTGTTCGGCGAGACGTACATTAGTTGGACTGACAGCGAGAATCACCGCAAATTCGTTGTGAAAAATTGAAAAAAAGAGTTTCATGGCAGAATCTATTAAAAGCAAATAGAATTAAATGTGTGTGTGAGTTTGTGTTTGCGTTTATCTATAACTTAGTCTAAATTACGAATGAGTACTAAATATATCGCTAATATAGATAAATCCGTCTAGTTTTCCAAGTATTTCAGTAAACAATTTAGTAAACGCTGAAAATGTCAAAAATTGTACACATGATAATTTTGATAACTTATATAATAAAATTTTTCGTTGCGCCTCTCTAATTTAATCGTATCTTCTCTTTTATTTTATCATTTGGTTCATTAAACTGAAGAGAGAGATTGTAGAAGACGTAACAAAAAAAATCTTAATCTTAATTAATCTTATGATTCCCGTTTAAATTAATTTTTTTCTTTAAATATTAAACATTTTATTACAAAGTCGTTTCTATGCTTTTCACTAGTAAGTGCTTGGTTTCTATTAAAATCGTATCAGTGTTTGATGAAATATAGAAAAAGACTGATACAGAATGATAGTCGAATGTACACCCTATCTTAAAGTTTTCCTCATTAAACTTAAATAAAGATACAAGTACAAGTGAAAGCTGCCGTACAAGTCCAAAGGTCGGAAATAAAATATTACATCATTGTAACGACGTTTGGTTCAAGCCGACAAGAAAAGAGGTAATTTTTTTTTCAATCAATATAGATACGAAATTTCAGATTATCGCTCTGATAAAAAATCAACATTGATCAATTATAATCCTGTCTTTATCACTTGAAATTCCGGTTATTAAAATTCGGGAGAAAAATCGCAATGCCGATAAGAGATAGTTGGCGTGACATTTAACACGTTTGCTTTACGCTGCATCGAGCGCATCTATCACGCGTTTAGCTAGTTTTACTTTCGCAATGACCCGATTATCTTGCGCCTCTCGGAGCTGAGATCGCGTGAACGACATTTTTTTTTTTTCGTAACTCAACACATATCAGAGTCAAAGTCACTATAATTTGCCAACTGATAAAACGATATCAATAGGATGTGTGAAAAGAAGTCTTTCTAATACGTTTTGTACGAGTAATGGATAGGAGGTAATGCTCAGGCTTGTATTTATCTTCTTACCAGAAAAAGAAAGACATTGAAACAATACGTTTTAAGAAGGTGAGTTTGATAAATACGTAGAGAACGCAAGCCTGAGCTGTTTTCGTACCAAAGTTTGAAAGCTACCGAGAGTCGAAAGAACAACAGATGGCCGCAGAGGCTCGCGTAGTCGTACACATTTAATTTACATACTTTTATCAGGCAAAGTCCAGAGTCAAAGCAATTCATTGGACTTTGCTCGGTATTGAGCGTAGCGCAAGTTGATTGGCCGTATCGGGCCAGTCCAGTTAACGCGAGAAGCAATGTGTTTATGTCAAAATTTCCCATTAGGCTAATGCCCGACTGGAATATTTAATGCTCCTCGTCTCTCCCTCCTTTGCTCCTCGGCGTTTTCAAAATTCAATGCTTTACATCGATGTTTTAACGACGTTTTCGATCACAACTACAAACTAAAAATCGTGCAAATAGCACGTGTTTTGACACGATCCGTCAGCAAGATGAACTGATAAACGTCGCTGAAATTTAAAATCGGTGAAAACAAAAAATTATCGGTAAAATAAGAAACTTAAATTATTTCGATGCTGCGATACGTACGCGTGTCCAATGCGTACAACAGGTGTGTGAGCGACAATAAAAGCTGTTCGTTTCTTAGTATGAAATTATTTTGTTTTTTATTCAATTAAACTGACGTGTATAAAAATATATCGAGGTAAATGAGTATAAGATAACAGAGGCCACGAATGATGAAATTTTCATTGAAGATATATAGAATATATCTCTGCGATACCGTAAACTGTAACATCGCTTAAAGAAAATGGTTATATTATAAATTAAAAATATATGTACAGAAAATAAATTATTCGTTAAATAAAATAATTAACAAATAAAACGTGTCGATTGAAAAGATCAGGTGTTGACATTTGATTTATTCGTCGTTCAGATAGATTTTCGACTTTATTCTCTTTACAGCTAAGGCTTTTATCCCTTCCTTATCTGAAAGTAAAAACAAGCAAACAGTTAATTCGAGGTGTTTTGCGTGTGATAAAAACTAATAAGAAGCACAAGCCGTACCGTATATTTTTTTATCCAACACGTCCATGTGGATTTTTCGGAAAATACTCTTGAATTTGGCAGAATCCGGTATATAAGGGCTCACATAAAATTCCTGTACAATAGGCTTCAAAATATAAAACGTTTTCCTATGAATCTTTACTGATTCTGGCAATTCCGAAGATTCCGAGTTCAATTTTTGTCGTTTCGAGTCTTGCGATACGCCGTCCAAACTTTTCGCTTCTGGAGTATTCGAGTGCGTACGTTTTTTGCTTTCATTTTTGTAACTTTCACTTTGCTCTTTTTTTTCTGTGCTCTTCTGATTATTTACAAAATTCGGAGATGGCGAGACGATCGCGATATCGTCTGCACTGTTTTCCGAAGAGGAGTCATCGCCAAAAAGGTTTGTATTTTTCACTGCTACTTTATTATGTTTTGTTCTTGTAGGAACTTTAGGTTGAAATGTATTAACTTTTTTTGCGTTATCCGTACTACTGGCAGTTTTCGAATCACTATCGTTATTTGTAAGTTTTTTATTAACGGTTTTATTAACTTTATTGTTACTCGTAAAAAAATCCGTTATGGCTCGACTGTTGGTCTTTTTACGCAATTTGTCTCTTACTTTTTCTTTGTTTACCTTCGTAATTTCCAAAGCTGTCTTGAAACCACTACAAGGAACTGCCGTAGATGGTTTAGTTAGAATACTTGAATTCGTCATTTTTGATTCTGAATCTTTATCGTATTTAACGCACGAACTACTAGATCTCGAGTTTTGCCCATTTGTTAAAAATTCAGATGTTTTAAAAGATTCAGTTTCTAGTTTTCTTTTTGTTGGCTTATTTTGAATTTGACATTCGTTCATCTTCGATACCTCGAGAGCAGTTTTAAAACCGTTGCAAGAATCTAATTTAGGTATATTTGTTATTGAACATACGGATATTTCATCAACTGCATCATCTTTTGTCGTTTCAGTCTTATTCAACTCTAAGGCTGTTTTAAAATCACATGGCAATTCAGTTTCCATCTTTTCATCTTCCATTTGGCAGTCTTCTGTATTATCTTGAGTTTTTGATTCTTCAGAATTTTCACTATTTTTATTCAAATCTTGACATAATTCTAAATTTTTAGTACTTTTTTGTATTTGTGTAACCTAAAACAAGTAATTTAGAATAAAATTTTAATTTATTCTTCGATAATTTTCACATCATGCGATCTATTAATTACCTTTTGAAACGCCAAGAATTTATATCTTGAAATAACTGTTGTGCTACAAACAATATCATACTCGAGCTTACGAGCAAGATCATTAATATCGCTGTCAGACATTTGCGTTTTACATTCATTTCCATATAATCGATAATTTTCCATGAGGCAACCGTGTATTTTTGTATAAAAATGTTCTCGCAGCTAAAATGAAAATAGACGATATGATTCATAATTCAGTACTTATCAATTTCAATTCAATGTTAGTTTGTTTAAAAATAAATACCGAAACAGTAAATATACATGCAATATTTTGATATTTAAATAAAATTCAGAAAACAAATTATGTGCCTGGGTATTATTGCATTAAAAAATCGATATTGCGTTAAAAAATCGAACCATACATTTACAGTCAAGCCTTTCACTTTAACGTCTGTACTTTCTGCAGCTATAACAATCGATGTTTTTGCGCTTGCCTGATTAATTTTTCTTATCTGAAAATATGAGTGATAAAAAATTTAGAATTTGGATATACCAACGTCACAACAACAAGCATAAATGCAAACCTCATTTTCACTTGGTCTTCTCCCTCTTCGTAATTGAAATTGCTCATCAATCACTTTTTTTCGTTCAAGTGCTGCTTGTTTTTCCAATTGCCTTCTATTATCTTCTTCACAATCGCTATCATATCCCCCTTCTTTTCTGTAATGAAGATTACAATTCTACAAACTGTTATTTTAATGAATTGTTGTAATATTAAATAATTATGTTGTATAAACATTACACATTTTCAAATTTGTCAAGCCCAAAACCTTCAAAGTGATCTGCACGCTGAGGCCTACGATGATTTGAGTTTTCAAATCGTAATAATCTTTCTCGTACAGCGTCTTTATTTTTACAAACATCACAACGACTTACGCAATTGGGGAGTGGATCTCCAAAAAATTTGGAAAACATAGCATGTCTGCACCTTTCAAATTAAAACAAATATTATTTACAATACGTTAAATATTAAGTATAACTTAAATTGTACAATGTAATTATAATTATCAACAAATAAGAGTAAAATATAAAATTTTACTTACTTGATTGCTGTAAAGCTATCTACTATTTCTTTAAACGATTTAATCTTTTTTTCATGATAATCTCTATTATTTTTGTATTGAGTTTCAGTTTTTTCTTCAGCAGCATTTTGACAGAGAAAACTAATAGCATTAGACTCCTCGCGACTAAAATAAACTCTGCAATAAGATTGTTTTCCGTCTCGACCGGCTCTACCTGATTCTTGATAGTAACTTGCTATTGCTTGAGGTACAGTCCAATGGGCAACAAATCTATTCAGAATCGTTAATAAAAATAATTATTATTAACTAGTTAATTGAATACAAATTAATAAATTGTCTAAGGCCGAATTTCGTACCGTACTGTAGCTTTATCAACACCCATTCCAAAGCTACAAGTTGCAGCAATGACAGGAACTTCACCAGAAGTCCAAGCATCTTGGACATTAATTCTTTCACTACTTTTCAAACCTGAAGAAAAAGAATTAAAAAGTATATCTTATATTGTAACAATTTATCATATTTTAAAATATGCATTATAAATATTTACCAGCATGGTAAGCATAAGTTGGAATCCCTTTGGCAGTCAATTGTCTAGCTAATGTCTCAGTTGTTTCCTTTTTTCTGCAATAGATGATTCCACAACTTCTTTTCTCCTATATAAGTATAAAATTAGATTTTTTATTGTAAAACAATTCATTGATAAGTATTACCTTTGGAATGGAATCGTCATTTGGCCCAAGAGAATCTTGAATGAATTGTTTTAAATGTTCTATTGGATCTGTTATTATGGCATCAAGGAACCATACATCGTAATACAAGTTGGATCGAAAAACTGGTGTAGAAAAGACTAATGGATTTTTCATATTTAAAGTTTTAAAAATATCTTCTTTGACCTTAAAATGAAAATTAATGTTAGTTAGAGTAAAACTTACTATAATAGTATAAAAGTTTACCTCCTTAGATGCTGTAGCAGTTAAAGCTATAATTGGAACTTCAGGTTTCTTCTCTCTTAGCTTTACAAGTTTTCTATACGTTGGTCTAAAATCATGACCCCACTGACTGAGACAATGTGCCTCATCAATTACAAAATAAGATATTGCATTGGACTTTACCTGGGTAAAGATTACCTGTTGAATCAATACAATGGCTTGTTATTAATTGCTGCAAAAAGAATTTCAAAACATGAGAGTAGAAATGAATATTTTACCTGAAATGTTGCTGTATCGCATTGTTCTGGAGTCACATACAGTAACTTCATTTTTGGTTTATTCGACAACATGTCAGTTTTAATGGCAAGCCTCATATTCTTTGTTGTCTTGCTATTCAGCGTAAGTGCTAAAATATTTTTACTTTTCAAATAATCCAATTGATTCTAAAAGCATAAATAAAATTTTAAAAAATTTACTGCTAAACATACAATGAATATGAAGTAATTGTAAAGTATCAATAACCTTAACTAGCGCTATAAGTGGTGATATAACAATAGCGAATGAATTTTCTTTCGTGACCGCTGGTAGTTGAAAACATAATGACTTTCCAGATCCAGTTGGCATACAAATGTAAACATCTTTGTCGCCTGCAAAATAACCAATCGCTTTAAAAATCTCATTTATCAACGCAATATTCTACAAATTGAATAAAACAGTTAAAATAAATAAAAAGGTTTACATTAAACAACGTATAACTCAGGCGTATAAAACAGAGAAAGGTTGTCAACCTGTCACTACATTCAACATGACAACAGCTCTGCTCAAAGTAATCCAACAGAAGGCCAAACAACGTCTTCACCAAAGCATGCAGTAAGGTAATTTAAAAAAAAAACCAATCACCGAGAAGAATCACCTTTGTACACAGCCTCCGTCGCCTTTCTCTGCAGCTCGCTCTTGTAATCATCGTGACCGAACTGACTCTTCAGCTTGGCCCTCAGTCTGCTCTCGGGGAAAATTTCTTTGCTCATTGAGAAGCTTCGTAAGGTGACACGAAGGGGCTTTACGTAAAATCATCGGACGGCCAGGTTAATGAAAATCAACGCGCCAGTGCGTTACAAACTCGGGGGCCCAAGTAGCGCGTGAAGTAAACACGCGCGCGTTCGGGGGAAAAGAAAAGGAAAACAAGCCGACTGCAGCGCCAATTTTTCATTTTAGACGATAGCTTTCAAGCAGAAATATACAGAGAAATTGTGCAGATAAGATTGCAAAGTGTTTTAATGCTTTTGAAATTATCGCGTTTTTAATTTGCCCTTGCAAATGATGAAACGACGCTTGTTAAACTTGCTGGGACGTTATAAAAATATAAACTGCTTGGCTCGAAGGAGAAATGAAATTTTTCTTCTTTTCATAAACCTTGTAACAATTTGAAGATCGGAGGGTTGAATGGAAATAATAATAAGGCGTGTATTTGCAATATAAAATTTTTTTTTATTAAAGAGAGATGTTTGTTGTTTTAGGGAACTTAAATTCTGTTATTAATTATTTTTGTTTTGTTTTGTTTTTGCGACATTTTACATTATCCGGGAATAAAAGGCAAGAATTACAAGAAGGTTTTAATACTAATTTTCTCGAGGGGGGGGGGAGGGTAAATCGTACATTAACGTTTTACAACTAAAAAAGTAAAAGGTACTACATTCGTCAACATCGCGACGATGAGATGAAAAATACAATGTTGTTAAAAAAAATGGGGGGAAGATTAAAAATATAACAGTGTTTTGTCGCAATGTCGCATCGACAATGATTGTTCGTACAAACTGATGCTGCAGTTGTTTTTTTTTTTATTCTCGGTAAAAAATAAAAGAAAAAAGACGCTGTCTCGATGGTTTTTCGATATCGAGATCCATACGTAAATTTACACACAGAAGGAAGCTTCTAAAACGACGCTTGTTTTCTGCTAATACGCGAAAAACGCTCAGTACCCCTGTTGTTCGCCGAGCGCTGGTTTCTCTACTTAAATGAAAGAAAAAAAAAAAGAAAAATAAAGAAGAGAAGATAAAAAAAAGAGAGGAGTCTGACGATTTCTTATTTTTTTCTCTTTACACAAGATAAAAAGCTTTCGTGTTCGTCATCTTAATTTAAAATCACATTTCGACCTCTTTATAAAACAAAAAGGATTTTGAAATAGTATAAATTTGTTTTTTTCAATTACAAAAAGAAAGAGAAAACAAAAATTAAGTTATACAATAAATAAAAACACGAGCGCTCAGAATATCAGCAACTGAGATCTTCTCAAGCCCTTCTAAAGGGCAATAATATAATAAAAAGTATATTTTTAGCGATCATAAAATTTACTTTTTTTTTCTCATACGTTTTTTTTTTTGCTCCTCTCGTAAATTCCAAGAATCACGTTTTTGTACTTTTCGCAGTTTGTTTCACGGTCGCGTTCGCTTCGTAGACGTTATCATTTTCTGTGTCATAAAATACAAACGACCGATGACGTATCGAGCCCTAATGCCGCTCACGCTTGGAAATTATAACTTAACTCCCGATGCTCCATCTTTTCGTCTCACGACAATCGCTAGTTCGATTTTATTAGATATAATTGCAGTCTTTTCTTTCAACGCACGATTGTTTTTTCATTCCTAGCTTTTAACGGTTTTTCCTCCTTTAAACATACGTAATAAAGTGTGTGTATGTGTGTTTATGTGTGTTCAGGAATATATTTTATCAAATACGCTTTTCACAAGTTTCATTGTTTTTTTTCCTTTTTCTCGTTTGTCTCTCTCAACTGCCATTCATTTTTAATCGATTTTTTCGCTTTTTTAATTTTTTTGGATTTTTCTTTTCTTTGCTTGCAATGTGGCGGAGTGTGTTTACATTGACATCAAACAGTGTACACGTTTTGAGGCGGTGATCGTTTTACAATATAAATAGTTGCGCGAGATATTGAGAAAAGTGCAAAATGGACAATGTTTCTTGACATAACAGCTGCACTTCTCAGAGATTCTTAATTCCCGACTCGTGACAGTCAAACTACTTTTGACATCGTGGCAATTCAATGCGTTGACTTGAGATGATAATAATAATAGGCTATTATTAATTAACTTTACACGTACACAAAAGTGTTTCGATACCATTTGGTATATAATTACGAACATAAATGCCGAACGGTAGAAAAAATAAAAGTCTAACAACACTTTTAAGTATATTACGAGTCTTGAAAAAAAGTATTGTGCGTCAAAAAAAAAAAAATCAAACAAAAAATAAATACCGTAAATACTGATTCACATAAAAACGTAGCTTCGCGTATAAAATAGTTGATTTATTATTTATAAACGCTAAATATTGGTCCTAACTCAGCTGTTATGTACAAGTTAAGATTTTTAATTGATTCATTATTGCAGAATTGTTATGTTCTTTTACACTTTTCGCCAAATGATTGCATGAACATTTTGAATGAAATGTTCAAACAAACATTGATATATTTATATATATATTTAATTTTGAAAGTTTTCTCACTTTCTTTTGCAGACCTTATTTTAATTTACAATGTAGAGGACAATATCGTAGAAGAAAATACAAAGTAGTCTGTCTAAGAAAACGAGAAATGCTGTTTCAAAGTGACGTTTGCGACTAGCAAAAACTGGCTTCATTCAAAAACACATTCACATCATTTCTTTACGGGACGTCCTTTCACTACATTATTTTATAACGCTTATTAATGCGTTGAATAATAAATACAGTCATAAATATTAAAAAAATAAAGCGACTTGAAGACAATTTTTTTAAATACACAAAGAAGAAATTAATCAAATTCAACAATTCGATTCTTTTTTTTCCTCTGATAAAGTTCATTAACATTCTCTTCGATTTGTTTAATAAAGGAAACGCTATAATTAGTAACGCATACTTATATTTTTGCACTTTAACTCATGAATGCACGAAGTTGAAGATGAGTTTATAAAGATTGAAAAACGTGAATAATTTTTGAAAATTTACGTAATAAGAACTAATCTTTCCTCGTGCATTCATAGTTTTTGCCCGTATAGATGACTTAATTTGGGCTATGACTTATAATTTATTTATATTTCAGAAGTTTAAAAATAAAAGTCAAAACTTACTTTTTAGCCTTTTTTCTTACAAAGAAATATGCTTTAAATTAAAGAAAAAGTCATAAATCTTTTACTTAAATATACATGCTCATAAGAAAAACTTCTGAAATATTAATAGTATGCTAATGCTAAACTCGATTATATAATATAATTTTTTTTCGTCGTTTTTAGAATTCGCGCATCGTTTTTAAATTTTTAATTTGATTCTTGTAACTACTTCACGCGTAAATTATATTATTTTTTCGTAGTTTTTTTAATCTTATTTATATTTTTTTTTGCTTTCTGTGCATTTGATAAATATATATATATACACATATGTATATATTTATATATTTCTGGATAGAATATACCTAAATACTTTAACAGTGGACGCCTACTACCTTATCAAACCACTGTAAACTTCTTATCACATTCACTTCCATGGATTCCAAACTGAATAATAATCTTGTTCGCTATTTTTCTCCTATGGCAAACCAATTCTATAATTCATGTTCACAGCTCGAATTATACTATTTATGAAGCGACGATTTTTTTTCTTTATCGAACGAGATCCACCATCACCGCGTAGAAAATCGCTTCTTAACGAAAACAGCAAAAACCTTCATGGCTGATGACAAATTTGTAAATCAGACTACTATGTCCTAAAGAAGATAAATATTTCATAGTTAATATTAAAAATTAAAAATAAGATAAACAAATTTTACGCGACAACAAAGAAAAAAACATTACCTTTCTTCCACGAAAAATCTTCTCGTGCCTAGCGCCTCTTGTGCCCATGAAGACGCACGAACTTGCGTCCTTTCCTAAAACATCGAAAAAAAAAATAACGGAACATTAGCATAGGCCAAAAATAAACTAGACGTGCTCGTAAAATTAATCGCATCTGCTCCAACGTACCTCATTCTTTTAGGTGACGGAGTGGGCGTGTGCTCGGCAATAACCGGCAGTACGGACGTGAACTTATCGGTCGGGCGTAATAGACGAGCTGTCCGGGACGATAGTTTCCAGATGAGCCTCTGCCTATGGGGCGTTTGCTCCTGGCCATTGTACTTGTTTAATATTGCACCGACAGATTCATGCGTTGCAAAGAAGCTTGCATCGGAGATCTAGAACAAAAAATCGATATCGTCCGTTAGATAAACAAAATACAAAAGAAAAACGAAAAAAAAAGGATAAAATCCCGACGACATTACCTTGCACATTTTTTTCAACTCCATGGAGAACTCGACGAGCCGAAGCATCTCGTGAGCCGAAGTCGTCGACTCGTCCCTAGCTCCAGCCGAACCGGCATTGGCAGCATTCTTTTCGGCGTTTGCGTTCAATCGGTTGACCGCAGCATCGAGATAAGTGCAGAGCAGGACCAGGGCAACCTCCGACTGCCTGAGGCTCGCACAATTGCCGTCGCAAGCCACCATCTCCAAGCGCAGCAGCAACTCCTCTTCCTACAAGCACGCGCATAGAGTATGATTATAACGATTAGGTTTTATGGAAAGAAGTATAAAAGAGAGAGAGAAATAGGGTGGGACTCACATTGACCAAACTGTTGTAAAGATCGCCGAGGCCAAGCTGAGCGGCCACGGTCTGGAACATGAGATTGAAGAGCCGGAGGAAGGTGAGGGAGGTGACGGGCTGGGTGCCCGGGGCCCAATCGAGCTTGCTGCGAATGACCTCGGACATGCGCTTGAGATCGCCCCCTGTGCACTTGCACTGGGATATGGAGACGAGGTGGTCGGCGTCGAGGGACTGCTGGGCCATCTGCACGGCGGCGATGTGGAAGGCCGAGACGCTGATGCAGGCCATGTGCTTCTTGCGCGCCTTCATCTTCGTGAGGAAGCGGTCCATCAGGTTGATCCCGATGAAGAGGACGTCCGAGGGCAGGTCGTACCAGACCTTCAGGCAGCGCAGCACGTAGGCCGAGCCGTCCCGACGCTCGATTGTTATCTCGTCGTTCTCGTCGTCCTACAAAAAGCGAGCATTGTAACATTTGCCATTATACATTATACATCGAGTCGTGTAAAGGGAAAAACAGAATACTCACGTCGTACATGGAACGCATTCGCGGTGCGTTGGGCTTGGAGGGTAGTTGGAGGTTCGGCTGGTACTTGGTTTCGAGTACCAGGGCCTCCTGGAGCTGTTCCAGAAGCGGTTGGACCGCATCCGGAGCTGGCAAGCCTGATGTATCCATTCCTGCGGGTGTGTCTTTCTCTCTCTCGATGTCCACTGGCTGCGAGCGACGCTGACCAAAGGGGGACTAGGCCCTTTTATCGCCCGTACACCCTTGCACGAGCTTTCACGCCTTTGGACACCTCTGCGCGTTCGACGACGACCACCACCTGCTCACACCTGGAGGAATGGCCCAGCTGGCTTGCCTGGCGTCTGTAAAGCACAACGAAATCGGAGCGTTAATTTTTTAAGAAAATAACAAGGTAATTCGACAGTTTTATCAATTTAACGCTCGAGTCTTAACGTATATATTATGGGGAAACTTTGGCGTACAATCGCTGAGAGCACGGTCGGCGTAATAACCACGCGCGCTATTATCAATCGGCACGCCAAAATGTAGACGTGAATGGCCGCGTGCGTAAGGCACACTTTGGCTATTCCGCGGCTTGGCTTTGTTGATCAACAAGCCGCGAACATATATATATCGGGCCAAGCGACCGCGAGAGTTACGAATAATACGTCGGAGAAACAATAAGCGGCGAGCGTCGCTTATTGTAAACAAGCGTTTATACACGCGACACATGGCAAAACTGAGCTTGAGCTCATTCTCTCGTGTACATACAGACAAGAGAGGCCAGACAACGGGGGGAACGAGCGAATAGATATGTATGCGTGCAGGCAGAAGTAGGTATTTGTATTTTTAGCTCTCTCTCTCTCTCGGCTTGTTAATCACCTTTGCACGCTTACGCGACTAATGCACGCACGCATGTAGGCTGAAAACGACGTACGCAGTTGGTTACGTAAAAGGCTCGTATATAGAGAGACTGGCTGCGTTACATGTAGGTGCGTGTCGATCGCTTGGGATGTATCTAGCTCGCTCGGGTTTTTTTTTTACGCGCAGGCAAAAGTTTTAGGCTCTCGAAAGTTTGTTCGCTGAGTTTGGGGCTGTTTCAAGGATAAATACACACGGGCCTGACATTGGTGGAGTTAAAGGTGTACTCTCTCTCTGGGTCTTTTGGCCCCTTGTACACCTTCGGGGACGCGGCGAGACACAGAAATAGTCGAGTCACGCGCGAACGGAACGCCGCGGACGATTATGCAAGAGGCGCCTCGTTTTCTTTCTTTTTTCATCGTCAGCGGACAACGACCGCGACGCTGCAATCGACTCGATCTGCGAACTATATTATACCGTGCGACTCTATTGCTCTTTTTTTTTTTGTTATTGGCTTTTGCGTATACGCGTGGGGATTTTGCTATCGCGATTGCTTGGTCTTTTTGCGGCTATTTCGAGAAAGAGCTAAGCTGCTTTGCAGGATCTCGTTTTCTTGGGTTATCATCGATTTCGTTACGTCTGTGCTGTCACGTTATATTTTTTTGTTCCGTGTTGTTTGTTGGTAACGTCGAAAAAAACATTCCGAGATTATTTTCAAACTATGTAAATAAGCTACTTTTACCCGAACTGTCTTACGGCAAGGTCGAAAATAGAACTTGGTTTTTTTTTCAACGTCTTACAATTAGCTTGGATAAACAACGAGACGCGGTTGTTTTTAGCGATAAAACGACAAATAGTCTAATCTCGCTTATGCGCGACGGTATTTTTTCTTTTGGTTTTCTATGCCGCGTCGTGGTTAATCCAAAATACCGGATACCGAAGGCTGACGTTGGCCGAAGCTGTATTAAAGGGGAAAATAATAAAGCACAATATCTGACGGAATTAAAGAAGCAAACAACTGAATTTTGCATTTAGGAAACCGGTTTTCGTCATCGATCCGAGGTTGATGATAAAAAAACTATGTATAAAGAAACGAAGAATTTCGGGGACGCCCGTCGTTTGGAGAGAAACAAAAAAAAAACGTGCGTAGTAGTCGCGGGTTGGCCAAGGTGAATCATAAAAAGTGGGCGCCGGTATGACCTCCATCGTGAAAGCGGAACTGCGAAAATAAAATTAATTTTTCAACGAACCAACGCGTCGAAGACGTGGCTTTTGGGTAGGCTACTTTGATTTAATAAATTTAGAATCCTGCTCGAATAAGTCGTTGAACGCAATTTTGATAAAAGATATACAGATTTGAAAATTCAATATTGCTAAACACGTGATTATCACCGGATTTTCACTCTCTACCAATGACTAAACAATTACGACTAAACGTGCTCTTATCGATTCTCGTATTCTCATTGTAATTAAGCGATAGATAATTTTTTTCGGTAATACCAATCTTCGAAAACTGCGTTTCTTAAATTTCGTTATTACTAATCGTCCGTCTGGCGAAGTTAAACAAAGTATTTAAATTTAAGATTAAGAGTATGGGATAAGATAACGATTTTACAATGTTAACTGTGACAAGCATTCACAATTATTTTGATCAATAACCCCTAGGTCAATTTATCGATGTTATTGGAACTTCACCGTCATTTGGAAATCCCCGTTTCTTTCGTTTCGTAATCGAAGTTTTTAACTGTAATAATCGTTAGGAAACAAGTACTTTGTGAAAAATTTACTGATAAATAATTTAAATATTTTTAATAAAAAAAAAACGATGCTGAATTTAATTTTTTTATATGATTCTGCTCTCGTGCGTCGCGATTCGTGTGATCAAACAGAATGTTTAATGAAATTATTCTTAATGTTGACTCAAACATAAGAATTACTCAGAATACAAATACACGAATTCGATGACGCCGATTTCTCCGATTGATTCAACCGGATGGCAAGTAATACACCCAATCGTGACTCCCAAAAACAGCCTAAAAAAAAGCGTAATTTACCTCTTCTTCGCCATTCGGTTATTCGAAATAAGCAGCTCGGCGACGACGCACCTTATCTGCTACGCAGCCGTTATACTGCCAGAAGCCCCGGGCATTCGGCGCGAATAAACTCTCGCCTCGAAATTACTAGAAGTTTCTAGAGGAGAGGGCCGAATTACAAGCTCGATTGCGTATCGCCAATGCGGCGTTACGTTTTTAGCGCGACATTGTCTCGAGCTGGAGCAGACCGTTCCCCGCCGTATAGCTCCGCTCGTACTTGGTTTCACCTTGACACTTTTTTTTTCGGGCGGCTTAAGTATATCTGTTGGGTGTGTGTACGCGTGAAGAAATTACGGAACGAGTGTCGCAAGGCTACTCCAGAAATTTCGCGATAGCAGCGCGCGCGCGCGCGTTTTTTAAATGTTTGGCCGGTGGTTTAATTCTCTTTTTTCGTTTCTTCGTAACGAGAGGTTTTCTGGTTGAATTTGCATTGTGTAATTTCAATGAAGTAATAGTGAAGCATTTTTCTTGCTGACTCGTTTCCCAACTGAAAATAGAGCTCAAACAATGTAACGTCAAGTTCGAGAGCCTATTGGATCGACGCCATACCAAATATCAATTTTTTTTTTCGTTCTATTATCGCGAGCCACAACAGAAAAAATACATCTAATGAATATAAAACTAACGAGACGTTAGATCAACAGTATTGGCCTCAGCAGCTCATGCAATGAATTGTCAAACAAGTGATCTAAGCCAATATACTATACAGTTTTCTCTCTCTCTCGCGTATATACAGCCAACATGTGAAATCTGCACCCACACACTCGCACGCAACGGGCGATATCGATTAGATGACTCACGCATTACCGCTGGCTCTTTTTTTTTTTATATCCCGCTAAAACCAAAGAAGCCAGACAAGTCAAGACTTGTCTTCGCACGCACACACTTGTCTCTATACGCGCCACACAGCGCGCAATCTTTTTCCCTTTCTCCGGCTCCGGTATACGCAACCGCGCTACGTCTGTCGCGCGCGATTAAATTTTCCCGAAATATCCGAAACAAGTCGCGACAGGCAAAAAGAAGGCCCGCCACGAGGCCGCGGATCTCGAAAAATCGAAGACTACAATAAGGAAGAGGCCTTTATGGTGAATGTACTCGAGGTAACGAGGTTAATGCTAAGCGTAACCTTCGGCTTCTCGGGCTCTCGAGAAATTTCGACAATTTTCCAGATCTTACGTTTCTTCTTCATCGTCTGTTTTTTTTTTTTTAACGTCATCGACTCAATATAGACCGCCGATTTTTCTCGACCTCTACTGACGGTGCTTTGGCTATTGCTACTATAGGTTTCCTTGTGCGCAAACAAGTTTACGAGATGTGTCGGGGGGATTATGAAAGCTCCGAAATTTTTGTCTGACGCAAACCGTACGTCATGAGGAAACGCACGTACGACTCCTAAAGACGCGTCTCCTATTGACGAAAAAGGTTGCTGCGAATGCTAATCTCGTAAATATCAATCAATTGAGTTGTTTATTAAACTGCAAATAAGTCTTATAGGCTTTTGCAATGAAAAATTCGATTCTAAACGCTTGTAAAAACAGGTGATGAAATTCTATAGGTCGAACTTCAATTAGTTATTAGTTATAATAAAAGAAACTAATTTCATCATGCCCCTCCCCTGTTATCTGTAACGTTTCATCAGCCGTCTATATCTTTGCAATAAACAATCGATCGGGCAAAACTTCCAAAACAGTAAAATGAAATTTCATCACGAAAAGCATGACGCATAAACGCAATGTAAATTAAAAAGAAACCGAAAAAAAAACAAACAAATAAGCGAGAAATCGCGCGATTACTCGTATTGCTTCCATTTCCTGCATTAAACATTCGTAGTTATCGTTAATCTTCGTGTCGCAAAAAAAAACCCCCGAACTCGTAAACAAAAACAAGTTAAAAGGCGAGTATAACGCCTACGCCCTGGAAACTGCGCAGTGCGCCCGATGTAAACAAAGAAAAGAGAGAGAGAGAGAGAGAGCCAAGCGCAGCAGGGCAATCCCTCCGAAATGTTAACCCGCCATTTCTCCCTTCCCCTTTGCCCCTCTCCCACCGAAAAAAATAAGGGAAAAACCTCCCATTAACGCTGGGAAAATTCGCAAAAACAAAGGTGAAAAACATTAATACTCACTTATCACAGAAAGTTGTACGTTCGATGAAAGACTTGACTAAGGGGTGGGGAGAAAGGATGGCGAGCTTCGATGCCGTAGTACGTTCCTCTCCTTCGGAACAAAGAGAGCCAGGCGCATAAGGGATAACGAGCCCGCGCGCAAGAGAGAGAGGGAGGTATATGTAGGTGCGTACGTGAGCCTGGGCTCGGAGTTCGGAGCGGCTGATGCAAGCGCGCGTTCGCTTGTCAACAAGGCCAACGGCGTAAAAAGGACGAGAGATTCTCTCTCGCGCAGCTTCTTTATCTCCCTCCTTTTCTCTTGCGTTATTTTCCTTTTTTATTATGCACTTAACGACGAGGAGCCAGTCTTTGTATCACTAATTTTGGAATGACGTTTTCTTCTTCTTTTTTTTTTCTTTGCAATAAATAATCGACGTTTACGCACAAGTGTCTATATACACAGAATTTACATACATTTACAAATAAATAAAAACGTTTATCGTAGGCTTATAGTCGAGAGCTTCCGTTAAACCGAGTTTGAGTAAGAGAGAGACGAGTATACGTGTGCGCACAGATCGACGAAAGATTAATGGTGAACTTTTTTTCAGCAGCACCAAGAGAGTTCGAGCTGTTTGAGTTTTCGAGATGCTTCGCGAACGAAGGAGGACGAGCCGTGTCGCAGCGGTAGCGTCCTTTCCTCGGCGAGCAAGAGCGGCAGCGTTAGTTGGAGCGGCGTTTTCTTGTCCAGCCTCATAATCGCAACCGACTCTTTCAAAATCATAAGCCCCGGATCATGTATATGCTATACTACTGCTTGGAGAGCCCAGTTGTATCGATGCGCGCGCACGGCAACACACACACACACACCTATTATCTCTCACACGCACCAACTTCTCTCTTTCGATCTCTGTGCTCTCTTTCTTTGTGTGAAGCCAGACAAACTTGCTGCTCCTCTTCCTCTCCTTTTCCCCAACAGCCGTACGTGTAACGTATATATGTCCTAAGCGCTTCTCTTCTCCGCAGCCGCGCACTCCGATGTACCTTTCTCTACTGCTTCTCACTCTTTGTGTAGGTGTACCGTTGCAGACGCTTTTCCTCGCGCTAACTTTTCCTCTGTGGGCCTCTCTGCCCCACTTGTTCGATATACACACTGATTACGTTCCGTTTCCGTTCCTTCCTAATTTCCAAACGCTCTCTCGCCTTCTGCGCCTAATTCAACTTATCTCTGCGACTTCACGACTACGTCTGACTACGTAGCGTCGGCTCGGCCTGCTTTTTAGTGCCACAAGCGCGCCGAAGAGAGGGAGAGAGAGAGAGAGAGAGAAAGAACGATCGCGCGAGCGTAGAGCTATCGCGCTCTCTCGCTCCCACACCCACACATCGGTAGCTACGGCGTCTCTCACTCAGCTGTTCGTGAAGAGCCGAAGGGGAGCGGAGTCGACCGAGGACAGCCGAACCCGCGGCTCCTAAGTTCAGGGCCGTACATTCGACGGATGCGTATTGCTCTGTGGGCTTATAATACTTATGTGCAAAAGAGAGAGAGAGAGAGAGAGAGAGAGAGAGAGAGAGAGCTCTGCTGTCCCCCCCCCCGCCCGCCGTAACACTCCGCACTTTCCGCACCGGAACCCCTCCGGCTCTCGCCCTTTGTTCCCGTTTTTTCCGCGCGCACGCGAATTGCTAATTCGCTAACGAACGCACTATACTCTGCAAGTATACGTGTTGTTGTTTGCCTGTGCTTGTTATAGAGATATGTACGTGACTTTGGGATGTGTACCGAGCTCGGTACGATCGTGTTTATTCGCGAGGTAGCTCTTTTTTTGTTTAATAACTTGTTGTTAAAACGTTAAATTATTTTTTAGCGTTGGAAGTTCTTGGAAAATTATTGGGGTACGATTATCACGTATGATTCACACTCGATAATGCGAGTGAACTATTTTTAAAAGCGTATTTTTTATTGTTTTTTTTTTTTTTTTGAAAAATGAAATTTTTTGATAAGCTGATGACCTATAAGAGTGTAGATAAATTTTTATCGCTTAAACTTTGCGCGATCTGCCAGGTTCTGTTTTTGGGGTAATTATACGTTTTTGTGATAATTCTCATTAGTATACTAATGAGAATTATCACAATAGAAAATTAAATATATTTAATTTTCTATACATTTTTTTTAAATTTTATTAAAACAATTCAAATAATATTTAAAAGAACTACAGTGAAGCATAAAATGTTCTACTCATTATTAATTGACCTAGAAAGCGGCGTACTTTTAACAGTAGTTTCAAGCGGTAGTTGTCGTCGATGGAATAAATTCAACGAATTAAGTTTGGAAATGTCAACCCAGTGTTCAAGTAATATAACTTAATATAATAAATGTAGTGTTAATGAAACGCGTAGCTTCGTTAAATAAATATATTGAAAACTAAAATTGGTACACCAACTGTTTTCTAAACAGGGTACACTGCATTTGAGAGGACAAAGAGAAAATCTATTGAGAAGGGGAGCGCAAAGAAAGAATGTAATGATGAAAAAGAATCAGGGCCGTAGCTAAACCTTGACAGACCTTGCGCTAAGGCCTACTTTAACGCAACGGTCATGGGATTTGATTTGGTTTTTGTATTTTTTTTAAATTTAACTATTTTAATGAAAATTTTTTACTTGTTAAAAATAAAAGAATAAAAAACTTTAAAAAAATTTCTTTTACGTTGAATAATACATGTTTTCATTTACACTATTACTTTAAACTTTTAATAGCCAATGAGTTATCTTGCAAATATTTGTTAGGCGTATTTTTCAAAGTTATAATTAACTGCTTGAAAACGTAATTTTAAAAACATTACATCATTATTTGTTCAACTTAATCGTTTCAATATTGTTTTACAGTATACTCAAACAATGTCAATTAAATGATTACGAGCAACAATAAATTTCGCGATTTTAATTAACAGCACAATCACAAAAAAACAATGCAATTTCTTCCGATGATCGTACAGAACAAAGTTAAGCTTCTTTTCAAGATCGCGCCTTACCATCTCTCCGAGTCCAAACGAGAATAAAACCAATCAAAAGCACATCGAGCGCCGATACTCGGGTAAAAAATTTCGAGTGCGTATTATACTTTTGGAGCATTACCATACAGCAATACGTATATATCGTTTCGAGTATAGTGGCGTGACGTAACGGTCGTGCGCTCGTATCGTGGTATCTTCGAAATTGCGCGTGCTCTCTCTCGGGACAGCCCCGCGCGCCGGATCCAGTCGTCTGCGCCCGTAACCCGATGTATTGGATTCTATTTATAGGGCCTTGCGATTGGCCGATTCGTTCTCTGCGGCGCGTATATGCTCTTGCTCGACGAGCAGGCCGAACTTGACGAGTGTTTCGAAAAATTTTAGTTTTTTAAACGCGAATCTACTTTCATGATGATGTAATTGTTTTTTCTCATTTTATTTTTTGCTGATGCTTGGGGTTTTTTCATTTTTTACAAGCAGAGAATGATTTTACGGTTTTGATGGAATGATTTTTGTTTATTTATTCATTTTTTTTTGTGCAAAGAGACTGACTTCGATAAAGCCGTTGTAAATAAACAGCAGATATCGTCACGTGACTGACAAATGTTTTGTATATCAATTGCTTACGTCAGATTCTTATATACTCGTATTTGTTTATAAAATTTATAAGAAATATTTGAAATTTTTTACCGATCCAAGGTATACAGCTACATTTGTCTTTGAGAGTCTTTTAAAAGGTAATTACTCTTATCGTTTGAAAACATCCAAAGTCTGCAGTATATCTGATCATTTCAATCAAAATGATCTGAATTTCTTAATCAATGATAATATTCACATTGGGGTTTTATAAAAAAAAAATTCGGCGCAATAAAATCTATCAATTGACGAATCGTTAATACAAAATAAATTTCTTTCGCTGTAATTGAAAAAAATCTTAATTTTTTAACCATTGATTTTATAGTTGTAAAAAAATTAAAAAAAGAAATTTTTTCTTCAACACATCAATACAATAGAAATTAAACGAAAGAATAGAAAAATATTCTCCAAGTCGCGCGGCCAAACTTTCTAGCATCGATTCGTGGTTACGCGCGAGAACAAGCCAAGTGAAAGTCTGAGAGGTCGCAAAAAGCCGTGTCCATATTAGCCGGCCCCCCCGGCTCTTCTTCATAATCATTTTCTCGCGCATACCTAGCCTACTTTTTTATCCAACCGAAATTTCCACTGGTTTCCAACGTCCCAAAAGCCTCTCGCCGCAATTCCAACTAAAATTTTCAACAGCTTAAACTGACCACGAAACAATGGTCCTAGTGTATAACTCCCTTCCTCCCTTGGCTGCCAGAAAGCCAACAGCTGACAGGCCGTAACGACAGCCAAGTAATGCGTGCTCAGCGTCAGTAGGCTGGTAACTCGAGAGCCCGCGTTAACTGCATCAACGAACCCGGACGTTTAACGGCCTAATTTTGTTGACTCGCCGGGCTTATAATGCGGTACCGAGAGCGTAAACTATACGCCGGAGGACAACGAGATGCCTAAGTCCTATATCTTCAAAAGACTAAACAGCCTTTCGGGAATTGTCAGGCTTTGTTTTACACAAGAGTTGCCAACGAAAGACTTTGGAAAATGCTTTTTCGTGTCTTTGATTTTACGACTGTACTAAAAACGCGTTTGGGGATATCGTCGGCTGCGCGCAGCTGCAATGACGCGTACTTCTGAATCACCGCATTTTGGAACGAATTTTCGAAATAACGCTCTCGTAAGAGTCTCTCTCTTTTTCTCTTTTGGTTGTAAATGCTCAATAATCAACGATTAAAATCAATAACAAAGGAAAAACGGCAATATTTTGACGAGAGCGTCGTTATTGTTACGCAAAACACATCGACGAATAACAATTCTCGCTTTCGTACAGACGCAAACATACACATAACCGATCTCATTCATTAATTTTTTTTTCTTTTCACAATAAACAATACGACTTACGCAAGATAAACAATCTTCCCTTGGCGTTGTTACGGAGTATCCAAGAGCGAAAAGAAAAAAAAATCGCGTCAATCACTCGCGAGCGAAAGATAAAAAGTCTGCAAAAAAAAAACAGTCGAGACACAACCCCTTTCTTTGTTTACACCGATCATCTCGCGGCAACGTGAGAGAGAAATAAAGATAAAACTCCGCAGCCTATACCCCTTGCACCTATCTCTGGCCAAGTACTTCAAGTATCGCCGCCAACGTAAACAGCCGCCTTATCTCGCGTAATCCCGCTATACAGATGCCATATACTTGTATACGTGTGTCTATGCGCGCGCGTGTATGAGAGAGGGGGGGAGGGAGAGAGAGAGAGAGCAGCAAAGACGGCAAGATCATCGGTCCTTGCTCCCCAAGACAACTAGCAATTATCAGAATCTCGCGCAATTTATCTCTCCCTCTCTCTCTCTCTCTCTCTCAGTATTTATATCAACTCGATTATCCAGATCATACGAGCCTAGCAGTCCCTCTTTCTCGAGGCCAGCGAGTTAATATTATTCTGTTTTTTTTCCAGCAATGTTTTTTTCGCAACGTGTATTCTCCTCCTTTGTTTTCTTCTATCTATATCAAGGATCTATGGATCATCGGTCAACGTAACAGGAGTCTCTGTTTATCAAACGGTCTACAGGGGCTGTACTCTCTGCAGCCTTTGTCAGAGAAACGTATTGTCGACGTGGTCGAAACAATGCTACGGCGTTTATTAGACGACTTGGCCGCAGTTAAGGGGAGCTGAATATAGGGATCGGGGGGGGGGGAGATGAGGGAGCAGTCAATTAATGGCGTGGGATATACGACGTAAGCGCATTAGATTAACGCGCGTGTGTGTGGCTGTATAAATAAAAAAGATATTATACAGCGGCGCAACGAGAGCTCAGTTACCAAGGCCGAGAATCGCGAATGGCGCGGTGTTGTTACTATGCGCGAGAGAAAGAGAGTGATAGGCCCGGGGACGAGTATAGCGCCAGCACCTGTGCCGTGTTATGCTTGCCATGACGGAGAGCCGCCATCCCGGGAGAGGAGCTACGAAGACGACGTTGCCAGAGGGAGGAGTCTGTCCATAATGCACTTCGTACCAGGTATAAACATCGCGGCATTCGTAAAGTAACAAAAAAAAAAAATCAATACGCGCAACAACGCCAGCGTAGGCGAGAGAGACGATGTCGTCGACGACAACAACAACACAAACAGCCGGGGTAGTAGAAAGAGAGGGAGAGAGCCTGGAGGCAAATTGTTGCACAGCGCCAATAAGCGGTCGCTACGGAAAGCGCCACAGGGTTATATGTCTATATGCAAGTGTGCGCTTATGTGTGTGCGAGAGAGTCTGCAAAGCCTTTCACAGAGCAGCGTCTCCGGGAGAGACCACTCTCGCACACCAAGGACGCCTATTTACGTTGTCTCTCCTACGCAGGAGCCTGTGCGCGCGCCGCAAAAACGACGCACATTCGCGAATATCAGCCGGGCACAATGAGAGAATGCTTTAGTCGCAAAGAAATAATCAGCGAATCCCGTGAAGACGCGCGATCGCGTACTAGAGAGAGAGAGAGAGAGAGCGGGGGTGGGGGGAGAGTGCCGTTGTCTCTCTTACTACGCACTTTCGACGTACGGCCGCGCAGTAGATAAAGGCTTGGCCGCTGCGGGCGCAAAGAGTAAGCATAAAAAAATGGAGTATAAAGAGAGAGAGAGAGAAACTTACCCGGATGCGTTCCGCTAAGGGACCTAGGCCCAGGTAGGCGACTCGAGCTGCTGCTGGCTTATCGAGCTGGTTCGGGGAGAAAAAGGGGGGAGGAGGGGGAGTCGGCCAGGCGTCCGAGGAACGGAGCGCCCGAGCGTCTCCTCACGAGCAAGAGCCGCGGCGGCGCGACGACAGCCTCCTCGGCGCTGCTTCTACCCACTCGCGCTCCTCCTCGCTCCCGGCCCTGCTCGTACCCCCCGGCTGTGCTACTGCGCCTGGATTTGTCCCCTCTCCTCTGCCTCAGCAGCAGCGCCGATATGATGCGCATGCTTTTGACGCGTACGCTGACCGTCCCCCGCGAGCGTTACCAAAGCTGCCATTTCGCGCTTTCTCCGGTTATCGTTTGAAACGCATACGACAATGAACGCTCTTTTTTAACGAGATTATGTTTTATTTGGGATGAAAAGCGGCTGTTCCGTGAGATTCTACTGTTCTTTTTTTTGTAAGATGGCGGAGGGTTATTGTTTGCTGGTCGAGAGCGATTTGGCAACTGCCAGTAGAACGAGTCGAGTTTGCGTAAGACAAAGGCTTTCGAGCGACCCTTCCGGGCAGGTTTGGATTACTTGTTATTAAGTTTGACTTTTCTTTATGGAAGGAAAGCCTGTTTGAAGAAGAGCTAATCTTGGGAAATCTCGCGGCTGGAAAAAATTTGAAAGTATGGAGAAAAGAACAATCATGCGATGATTGTGACATATCGCGGCTCGAAATGCAAAACGCGCAAGTCCAGAAGCCTGCGCCAACAAAAGGCTCGCTCTTACTGCAAAAGCGCGGAAAGCGTGACGGTAATCCAAGACGCGTATTACACCGTCACTTGGAGAGTACAGCGCCGCAAAGCTGCGCTCTCGCGAGAGAGAGAGAGAGACTCCCCCCCCCCACCTACGCGCGCATTACACAAAACTGCACGCACAAAGCCCATATGCACTCTCTATACGCGTGTATGTATGTATATGCGCTTTAGCATGCCCAGCTGATCCTGCGCGCCGCCTACGACAGCACATAGCCATATCCTATGTATACGCGCTTTGTCTCCAACAACTCCGTTCGCTCGCACCTTTCTCGTAACTTTAGGCGGATAGACAACAGCTGTCTTGGCTGTTACTTTTTTTTCCTCTTATTTTAGACAGCGAACTCCATTCCAGGTGTTTTCGGAGAATCGACGAGATTCTGGAATGTAATAATGCAGGATATGTGGGCGAAACTTGGCGAATATGTTTTAAATTTGAGATAAACTTTGCAAGCTCGATTTTTTTTTTTGAAATTTTGTTCATTTTCTTTTATGTTTAACTACAGATGAAATTGGATGAGGATTCGAATGAAATTAAGTTCTTTTTATTATGCGGTATTTTATTAAAAAAGAATGCAAGTATCACATTTTCCAGATCACAAACTTGGCATCAAGCGCAGTTATTCGTTAAAAAAAGTGGTAAGAATACATTTTCATGTATTCTTATTTAATACTCTTTAAGATGATTGTATTTAAAAAAAAAATTAATTTTTTTGTTAAAAGTTGAAGCTGTGACTGTACTTATAAGATACATTCTTATTAAGTTATAAAATTTTTTTGCTAATCAAGTTCCATTGCAGTACATATTTCCAACGTTATACTTGTATATTACGAGATATTTATAAATAATGTGTAAATAGGTTGGTTTTTATATTAATTTAAGTCTGTACAAAGTATTTTTTAAAATGATATTTATTTTTAAAAATATATTTTTGTTTCAAACTAGAAGAAAGTTGTCCTGCAACCTTTTATTATCTCCTCATTAAAATTCTGTCTTTAAAAGTAATTATAAAAACAGTACAAAATTGATTAAATGGATAAAAATTAAAAAAATCTTTGTCAATATATTCCATTACACAAATTCATATATCATACAATTTAGAAAAGATTTTTGCAATACAATCATCTTAATACTATTCTGGATTTTCTCGAGTCACTTCTAAAATATTTTCATCTCAATATACAGATATAAATATGGAATAATATAATTATCATTTTTATTTGTAATAACTGTAAATTAATTTTAAGATCTTTAAAAAACTATCAATAAAGTTTACCATAATTAGTCTAGTGAAAAAAGCACCTGCACTCAAAATTTATATGTTAATAAGTAAAGAACTAATTAGAAAATAATAATTTATTGGGTGAACTATTGCATTTTTTTGGTTAACAAACTTATAAAATTCTAGGTGTGGGTGCTTCATTCACAAAGATACCATTATTTGATATTGATATCTTTTTTAAATATTCATTTTAAGATCTTATGTATGCAATATACAGTGAAGATCTAGTTAGAATTAACTATAGTAAAAATAGAAATTTTACAAAACACTTTTAATTTTTAATGTTATCAACATCACAAATTTCGATACGTCATTTATAAATTTAAAAATGTTTATAATAATTTACATAAATGTTAGTATTACTTAAAGTTTAAATTACTAAATTAAAATTGTTTTGGTAAAATGTATTTAGATTAAAATAGTTGTAAATCCTTATAGAAATTTACTATTTTCACTAGAATAATTAGTTAAAAAATTGGCCTATTAAAAAATCAATTTACTGTACTTTTACGTTTTGTTTATGTTGATCAAACTCCAAAGCTTTCTTTTTTTTTAACAATTCTATTCTCCGAACCGCATCTTCCAGCTCATATAAATGTTCATCATATATTTTAGGGGCTATCGTGCGCATTGCTGCTGCTAAATTATACAAATACTCAGTATTATGTCCACTAACCCCAGCACATTCTGCTATGTGCTCAGCAATAGTATCAATATTTTCATATCCTGCAAAATTGGGGTTATCTTCATGACCAATGTATATGTAAAGCTGGAATGGTTCTTCGTCAATCTGAGAATTGCTAACTGGATGAAATATTACACTTTTTCTTTCATAACCTCCTCTTTCCCGGTAGTCAAGATGATTTGTCACACTTTCTATATTCTCAGGAGCAATTTTGTAAGCACAGCCCCAGACTTCATCAGCCGGATTATTGGAGGCCAGGAGGGTAACAACTCGGCCAGGCTAAAGAAATAATTATAAATTACTATTTTTGAAAAAAAGCTGCATAAACATTATATGACTAAGCATTGAGGATAAAAATAAACTAAACATAACAGATCTTTAAAAAAATTATTTTATATTACATACATCATTGACTTATTTATATTCTGATTTCTATATTTACTTTAGAAAGAATAACAATATTTGAAAAATAAAAAAAACATTTGAAAAGATAATTTATATAATTTACAAGCAAGCTTAAAGCTTATTAATATCTCTGAAGAATATTACATAAAAGTCTTTATTCAGCCAGACAAATGATAATTTACTGATAAGGCTTGGATTCTTGAAACTGTCATTTATTCCCTATCAAAACAATATGTCAACAAAATCCCATATTTATTATCATTATAAATTCATTAAGAAAAATAAGTAAAGCTTCAGTTCAAATTTTAACAAACAGCTCCTCAGCTTAAAAGCTCCAAAAAAAAGGAGAAAAAAAGTATTTAAATGACAAAAAAAAACGACGAAAAACTTACGCGACTCGGTACTCCTCTGTGATCCGTGCTCTTCTGATAAAATCTCCTGATGTATCCTTTAATGTGTCCAATGACTTTTTTCTCGTACGGAAAGTCGGCTTTCCAGATGAGCGAGCCATATCCAAACACCCACATGTCTCTGGCGAGTTTGCTGCGAAACAAAGCCAAGGTTTTAGAAGAAACAACGGCCAACGACGATTATCTCGCATAGTTTTAAGGGGGGGGGGGGAAAAAATGAAAACGCGGTGGCAGGTGTATTTATAAGAGGCGCTTAGTGATCAAACGGTGAAGAGCGTCGAGAGAGCATATGGACGCGGCCACGGCGACGACTCCAAATAACCGCCGATCGATCGCGATGCTATATAGATGTACGAAGCATGTAGGCGCAGGTTTCCGCATTAGATCAACACGCAGCAGCAGACCGAGAGGGAGCCAAGCCAGCAGCGTATAGAGAGAAGAGCCAAGGTCAACGCCGAGCGCGCGAGGGTTGAGGTGAGAAAATAACAATCGCCGAAGAGGAGAGCACCGAGGGCTCGAGCGATAATCCACCTACTTCTCTTACCTTTTCATCCCAAAATCCGGAGTCCGGAGGCAGGCGTGTAAGGCGCGGTGTGTGCAACCAGAGCGTGCGTCTAGGGTAGAGCAGGAAGGAAGAGCTGCAGGGGCTGCTGCTAGTCGTTCGGCTGCCCGGAGCGTAATGTCCTCTCGGTGCGGGCGCGCGCGAGCGCTTGCGGCTACTCCGGTTGCCCGACTGACTCGCTCTTTCCCTGGCCCCCCTCGACAGAGAGAGAGAGAGGAGCATGAAGAAAGCGCGCGCGCGCGCGGCTAGCCCTACTCGGCTCTCTCTCTCCCTCTATCTCGCTCGCACTCCCGGCAAGAGTGCCATCCCGAAAGCGGAGCGCGTCCGCCGGCTGATGTAACCTTGCGTCATGAGCAGCAGCGAGGAAGAGAGAAAGAGAGTGACGAGTCTGCGGCGACGCGGCCGAAGCAGCAGCACACGTGGGAGAAGAACGACGCGCGCGCGTGTCTTCTCTCTGTTCTATATCTTGGAAAAAAAAGAAGCGCGAGAGAGAAGGGGCGAGGGTGTTGATGGTTGTAACTCTGCTTGTTTTTCTCTATCTCTTCTATATCTTTCAATTTTCTTTTTTCATCTTCGTCCGCTTACATACACTTGACGCCCATTTAAACTTTCTCCCTCTCTCCCTCTCTGGCAAATCGTGTCAAGTGTGTTTATTGTCGTCTTGTCGAAAATGCCTACACGTCGCGTCCAAGCTCCACTGTTATTTGTTTTTCGCGGTTGGAAAAATGCTATGGGCAAGTATTTAAATAGAAAAGAGAGAGAGAGAGAGAGAGAGAGAGAGAGAGAGAGCGAACTGCGTGCTTTCGCCGGCCCGTAGGCTTCGGAGAAACTCATCCTCGTCGACGGCTTGTGTCAGCCATGCGTGCGCGAAATAAGAGTAGAGGCCCCGCGCGCGGAGCAGGTGCGCGTCTTCAAACGTATATACATACATAATATGCACGCGAGGAACCGCTGCTCTCGCCTCCAATTACGTGCAATATCGATCGATTAAGAAAAAAAAAAGACGAAGCCACAATTATCGTTCCCTTGGAGCACCTTCGTATAAATATGGAGAGCGCACCGGTGTGACCGGTCTGCGCGTTTCGCCAGCTCTCGCTTTATCGGCTGCGTGCACTCCCTTACTGCGATTCCGCGAACCTGGAGAAGTGTATATGAATTCCTATAAATCAGCAGTATCCGCTGTCCGTATACGTTACATATACAAAAGATTAAATACTATGCGACCGACGATACAAAGTCATATGCGTATATACAAATGCTCTCATACGTTCGGAGGCGTTTATATCGACGCGGAAACGCTGACGATTTAAACGAGAGCTTTTACGTATACGCGGAGATAAGAGGGGCAGGCGCGCGTTGGCGATTGATTAACCGCTGGAAAATAAAAACAAAAACAAAACAAAAAAATAAAGCAGCCCAGTCACTGGGCTATTGATATATTATGCAGTTGAGACTAAAGTAGCTCTCCCTCCCTCACACAGACACATAGTATATGCCTTTTTTTTTTGTCCCTCGCCCGAGTTTACGAATATGGGCTTCCGGTGCGAGGCACCAACACACCTGGAGACTTGCATAGCTTTCGAAAACACAAACGACGCGTTTCTCGTGTACTATACCTATAACCGCGTGTAGTGCAGCGCTGTACAAAAGAAAGACTCCGCGGCTCGACAGAAAATTCTAACCGACCAGCGCGTCTGACGCGTCGGAGCTTTACTTGCTGTAAAAGAGTTACACCGTTTTCCTTTGTTTCTATTTATTTTTTTCCTATACGACTTCGTAACCGATTTTTAAAAGCTATTTTTAGTCAATGGCGATCGGCGCATATTTTTTGTTCGTCAATAGTTCGCGGAAACGAGAAATCTATTGACTGGAACACAACGCGTGGAAATCCTCGTGGATTTTTTGTTTCCAGGGAAAATCGGCGTATGCGAGAAAGATTTTCGTGATGAGCGTCAGTTCTTTCTTTTTTTTTTTTTTTAATTGCTTGACTTTCGGCTTATCGACTTAACGCGAATGACGCGAGCGCGCCCCTGGAAAATATGCTTGAGAAATATGTGTTTACAGTGATTAGTTGGCGAACAAATAATGTTTTTCTTTGTTCTCTTGCTCTTTTATTTTATTTCTTGTTTTCTTTATTTTTTTCTTCGGGCGACGTTACAACATACCGATTTTTCTATCTGCTTCGTGACTTTGGCGACGTCGCGACTTGGACTAATACGATTAATTCGTCTACACCGAGCCGTCAATTGTCAATAAAAAGATCGACGTCAAGTGTCGACGAAAAGATCAACACTGATAATAACACTTTAAATAGCCGTGATACATAATGCCGAGAGAAACAAATACAGGTTGTACGCTTCGTGGATATTTATCCGACGATATAAAATTGTGCTGCAGCATTGTAATTAAACAAAATTGATTTATTCAATTGGAATTTCCACGTAGTAGCTGCTAATCAAGTTATAACGTAAACGCGACATCTTCGCTTTTTTTCGCTTGGCAATAAGGCCTTTTAATTCGGTCATCGGTCATGATTTTATGAAACTTATCCTCTAACGATAATTTTCTTGCAAAATTTTTTAATATTTATAATACATCAGTTTCTGACTAATAAAACCTTGCGACAACGATTAAACGTGTCTTAAAATTGCTAAACGACCAAAAAATTCGGAATTTCGTATGCGACACTTGGATTCGTGTTATGAAATGATACAAGTTTTCAGACGCTATTTGACTTCGATTAAAATCATAAAAATTTTTTCCTGCCAGCAATTAAGTTCATTGTCGTATAATTTTCAAAATGATAATGTTTGTTTATTATTTGCATAATGTATTCCGATAAGATCGTTATTCATAGGAAAAATTGACATAGACACACCTCGATATCGCTAGTTATAAAATTTTATAAGCTTCATATTACTGTAACATTAGCTGAAAAAGTATTTTATGTATTTTTTAGTAGCTGAGTACGTTCATAAAACTTTTTTTCAATTTTCTTTAATCTTTAAATATTTTGAAAAATTAAAAAAAAAATGATTTTTTAAACTTCAAAGGTTCAGGATTGAAAAAACAAAAAAAAAAGAATGACAACAACACGCGGGATTCCCAAGCGGTCACCCATCCAAGTACTAACCGCGCTCAGTGCTGCTTAACTTCAGTGATCGGACGAGAACTGGTTTGTTCAGCGCGATATGGTCGTTGTCGAAAAAAATTTGAATAAAATTTTTCGCCAATCATGCTGACATTAACTTAACATTATCGAAAGGTTTTACCTTAAATTTTTTATAATTAATCGAGTTTTCGTGAAAATAAATAATTCGACATTTCAGTCTCTAAATTTGTTTTTAATTTGCATTTATGCCACGTTCTTTGTTTCAGTCTTTTCTCACTTCTTTTAAATTTCGTATTTGTAAACTGAGAAGCAAAATAAATCCGTTGCGATAGTCTATATCCACGTGAACATTCCAAATAGTTCACGTGACTATAAAAAAGCATACAGTACAAAGTTAGCTTTTGTTTACGCGCAACGACTAGGAAAATTATAAAAATATAATTCCTGGAACGTTTGTTATTTGGCAAAGTCTCAACTACGTATACGTTGACACTATAGTCATCGGGTATTTTATTTGCGATGGCTGCGAACATTTTATATACTTTACCCAAGAAAGTCATTGACCCAACATACGTTTCTCAGAAAATATAAAAAATATTAAAGTCTTATATCAAGTCAATGCTCTTCGTTTTTTTTTTTAAATTATTATTCTTGATCAAAAGATGAAGATATAATTTTTACATTTTTGTTGCCAAAAGACATAACAAAAACCATATAAATCATACAATTTTTGTACTCATAATATATATTTACTTCCATGTTTTATTTTCAGCTTTGCGGAGAAAGCTGGTATATGAAGCCATTCATTTGGAATACAAGGACATACTTGGTGGACAAATAATTTGCCTTTTTTCACCGCAAGAGAATTTTCCTTGGGCTCATACTTAAACCCCATCATAAAACCAAATTTTCGCAATGACAGGCTTAGCTCGTGAGTACCCCAAAAATATTTCTCAGATAGCGCAAACTACGCATCTCTAAACTAATGAATGTGATTGTGAAATAATAGAACCCGAGACGCGCCAAAACATTCGTACGTTAGCTTTTAAATTATTGAAAACAAGTGTCGTCACAGGCGTATACGACGAGAAACGCCGAGATAGCCAAAGTTAGCGATGAAATTTTCAGTGAGACGTATTTCGTGACTATCAAGATAATATTTTTAAAGAGAAACGTTGATCGAGCCTTGTCATCGTGACGTCTATCCCTTTAATTGGTCTTGCGCAAGATGCCACCATTCTTTGATTTTCGCTCGGATTAAATAACGCAAGGCCTCCACAAATACGCCGGAGAATTTAAGACACAAGGGACAAGCTGGCTAACAGTCATTGCGATCAAATCTGTTTTATTTTTAACTTGCTCGATCGCAAGGAATTCCCAGCCATAAGTTCGTATCGGAAATTTTGAAAATCTTTAAAACAAATCGAGGAGAACAAAATTTCTTCGAAAATGAAAAAAAAAACAATCGGTTATTTAGTGTCATTAGTAAAATATAATTTTTATTGTCTGCAATAAAAAAAACAAGTGTAATTTCGGATAGATGTTTGTCGATAATTAAGTGGGCTGTCTCCAGAAGCCTCTGTATTCCATCAGCAGAGCGACTTCCAAAACAAATTTACCCTCTTTGTAGCGCTCGCTCGCTCGATCGGCGTACTCGTATCTCCATCCAAGTGTTGTCTTGCAATTTTTACAATAGACATCGTGCACCAGATATTTACCCGTTCTCATAAGTCTAGACTCGATTTTTCTAAAATTCACAGTATTTTACCGACTTCCTCGATCAAAATCAAATGAACTGAAAAAAAAAATAAAGAAACTCACCCATAAGTGACGTTGATAACTTTTCCAAAGAAGAAGGCACGACCGCCCCCACTGGAGAAGTTTGTGTCGAGCAGCTGATTCTTATTGGAGAGATTCGTAGAGCATCTTCGGCAGCCGTACAGCCTCGAGCCGTTCATGTGCTCAAGGAATATGACCCCCATGTTCAGCCTCCCAAAGCAGCGAGCCCGTTATATAATTTTTTCACCAGATTTCAAATTGTTCGTTTACTCGTTGCACATCGAAAGCAAAGCGGAGCCCGAAGCTTAGGTATAGCGTCGTCAGGCACTGCGGGCCCATTTATGGCAGTTACGGCAACTGTATAGTCCCTTTTCTCCGAGCGATATACTCGGACCTTTTTCCCCCTCCCCTCGTTTCTCCCGCTTTTCCAGCGTCAGATTTTCAAGGGACCTCTATCCGTGTTTTGGCCCTCCTGCTCGTGCTCGACTGTATAATACACTAGACCGCTGAGCGTCGCACTTTTTCCGATTACCGACGGAGCAGGCTTTATTTTTCAAACGACGTTACGAACTTATCTTTTTTCTTACAAAATTTTATTTTTCCATGAAACACGCATAAATTTACGTTTTTTTTTTTAAATTATTTTCCCCTCCCACTTTTTATCTCGTTTTTACATAAAAAGGGTTGCGACAGGAAGGCACGTAGAAACCGATCGAACAACGTTTTTTTTTTTGCAAAGCTCGGTGGTTGTTGAGCTTGCGTCGAAGCTGGAATACGTAAATACGCGAGTATATGTGCATACGCGGTCTAGCCCGAGGCATGTCTATGAGGAGCCGAGGTTCACTATTTCGCCCAACGACCTTCTTTTTTTCTTTTTCACTTTGTCGACCTCTCTCGAGCTTTCCAAAATGAAGCCCTTGGGGAAGCATAATAACCACTGCAGTGGTTTGCATCGAAAATTCCCGATAGAGCTTAGACGTCGTCAAAGGCAAAGGAGATAGAGAGAAAGCAAATTTTCTTGGGTAAAACTTAACAAGTACGTATAAAATACTCGATAAGTTATTACCTCAAAAAGAAGTAAGCACATTACTTGAATAATTTGTTTTATTTGTTCTAGTATTTTAAAAATTCATTTTCGTCGACGTTTTTTAAGGCTTCTAAATTTCTTCGTTTCAAAGCTATCCCAGCTCAAAGCGAATTCAATGCAGATACAGTACGTCCCGGATTATTTTTAAAACTGCTGAACTTGAAAATCATCCGTAACTGGCGTTAAAATATTATCTTAAGCGCGAATCCAGTATGGGAACAACGCCGAGTCCCAGAAAAATTTAAAACTCTCGTTTAGCTCGAGTCTCATTGTTTACACTCGAACGAGCGTATATTCTGGTAAGGCAAGGAAGGCCAATGACTCAGTCGCCAGGCTTCAACTTACGATCTGCCCCGTTACAAAAGGCCTGCGGTGTTGATTCGATTAAAAAATCTTAAACGCTTTAACGCTCGTTAAAAAATGTGGATCCATACAAACAATCCGCAGAAACAAATTATACAAAAAATCCAGGCTGTTTCTTGCTCCTGAAAATGAAGAGAAACAAGAAATTACGAAACCTCGCCGAAGGCAAGATAAAAAAGGTTTTTCTTCTTTTTGAAAAAAAAAGTTTCTTTTCAAAAAAAGTAAATCTCTCAACTTACACAGGAAGCGCTCGTCTTTTTCGTGTCGAGCTCCTTTGCCGGTTTTAATCGTGCCGCTTGCGAATCGTCGCTGAGATCGAGCAGCGCGCCGCCTCGTTCTACATCGGCTCCTCCTCCTCCTCCTGGCCACTCCGAGTCCCTTTGCTCGGCTAATCGATAGGACTGCGCCTCGCTATTGCGTGTCCTTCGTCCCTCCACCAACGGTAGATCCTGGCCATCGTCCAGCCCGGCAATCATGACACACAGACGCGCACAGGGTCAAACCGCTTTAACTTGCTAGTCCTCCCCCCAAACTCGTTGGGAAATCAATTGAACAGCCTCTTTAAGGAAATGATGTTGATCGCAGCGATTTTGCTTATTGTCGCCGCTCATTCGTGCATTTTCGATTGCGCTATCTCTTGCCGCTGTCCGGGCCTTTGAAATAACAATAATTTTTAGTTATGTTAATGGAATTGAACGATTATTTATCATAATTTGTTTTTAAATTTCAATTTATAAAACTAACGGAAATTAACACACGCGCGCTTGTAACGTTTTGTTTTCACTCAATCTCGCGAGTATATACGAATGGAAAGTTAGCGAAGATATAGCGGAAAATACTTAGGGCGTGGTTAGCTCGCAAATCATGGCAATCATAGCAGCTTAGGAAGTATTAATTCTCAGCCGTCAGATTCAGAATAAATCGGTTAACGCGCACTTCATCAACTACAATATCGAAATATCATTCGAACAATAAGTAATTTTCCAAGTTCAGATGCTTTAATTCTCGCCTACTCCGAGTTTGTAACGAACGCGATGACTTACCTCCGAAAATCTCGATGACAGCCGAGCGAGAGCAATGGCTCCAAAGGCTATGTTACGGAGCGCTGTTAGAGTACGACTAGTGCAATTCGTGGGTTTTGCGATCGGGGGGTGGAAAGAGGGGCGAGGAGAAACGGACGAGGAGGCATGATTGAAAAATTGCCGGGAGCAAGTGGAGAAGAGGAGATAGCTTCCGTTTCTTCTCTCGCGACAATCGACCTTGACTGCCTCTCTCGCGAGAGCAACGCGAGGGCTATTTCAAAGGAATTATGATTTTTATGCGGTTGTTTGTTCGTGCCGGGTTGACGCCCAGCTTGTATCAGCCAAGGGACGCGTGTGCGTTGTTAAAGTGTTAGTCTAAGATTGAAAAAAAGGTATTTTTTTCAGAGGGAGATATCTATTTTTGTTTGTGGCGAAATAAACGTTATAACGACGTTGAGTAAAGCGATTATTTTTAATGAAAAGCAAGATTGATTGCGTCACTTTATTACGCTCGTCAATTAACCAAGGACTATATGCGAAAACGACCGAGTCGACTAATAAATGTTCCTGTTTTATATAATCTTAATGCGTTCGGTATAAATTAGCCTTCTAATTTGAATTTTGAATTTCAATGCTGCATTTTGTTATACCGACGATAGGCAAAAAAGAAAAATAACAAGCTTTATAAAATTTTTCGTTGTACGCGAGAGAGCCGATCAAGAATAAAATTTTCGATACGAAATCAGCAGATATACAAATACGCGCAATTCTATCTTTACCTCAATATCCGGGTTTTCCAAAAAAAAGAGAGAAGCTTGACAAAACGGTAATTCATCTTCGTTCGGGTTAATCTTAGCCTCCCGAAGGATACGAAGTCAGGCTGAGATGAAGGTTTGCCGGGGCTTCATCAACAACACATCTCTCTCTCTCTTTTTTTTTCCTTCCATTCTCCGTCTTTCAGGCTTCGACCTTTCGGGCTAGTCATTATTGCCGAGGCAGGGCTTTTTTGATGCGAGGTGACTGTACGCGACGGAACAAATCATTTGCACACGCGGAAAAGCGCCGAGGAGCTCTTTTGTACGAGCGCGCTACATGTTAATTACACAGTCCACTTGTTGAGGATTGGGCTCTCTGCGGTCAAGCAAAGAAAACGATTATAACGTGATTTATAGAAAATATTCGGCGGAGGGTTTGATTAATGCGGAAAGGAAACAGTTGGATACAGTTTGTGGCTGTATTGTTTGGGTTTTTTAAAAGCAAGATTTTTAGGAAGAAAATTTTTACATTTTTTTTTAAGATTAACCAGGCAATTTTCAAGCATTTGTATGCGAAAAATGGTAAAAACAAAAAAAAAAGGGTCAGGTGAAAAGAATAAAGAAAAGGTTGACGGGCTGAATGGACGTTGAGAGAGATAAGTTTTGGATATAGCCCAAGAAAATGATACGAAGCAAAGCGATTCCGTGGAATCAGAAATCTTATCTGGCTTGCTTCTCCAGGTACACATTAGCATATATGGCTCCTTGCGCTCTTGGTTGGCTAAGAAAAAAAAAAACTAAGGGGGCACACGGGCCAAGGTTAATTTTTCTTCAAAATTACACGTGGCTTATAGTCAACAAAAATACAAATAAATGACATTTATAAAAAAAAGACATTAAACGCTCGCGTTTTATGGAAGTAGCGAGGGTAAAAAAAAAGTATATTTTTCAGCTCTATCTGGCAGTAGCAACTTTCATTACTCCTTTATTATGCGCTGTGACTTCTGAATTCCAGGCTAATCATCGTGCCTCTCTCCCTCTCCCTCTCTTTTGCCTCGGTGTCTTTTGTTCTGTCCTGTTCAGCATCGCTTTGTATAATGGCCATTATTCTCCTTGTTTGAAGCCGGCTTAATTCACGAACAACTTGGCTTCACGTGGGGCTTCGTGAATTTTCATTACAACACCTGCGGATTATAACTCTCGGCCCGCGCGGGCGTTAAACTAAACATTTAACGCTTTTCAATATTAACCGGAGGGAATATTTCTAGCGACATAATGCTGCTGTAAAGCTCGGCGATTCTTGAGGTAGATTTATGCGATGACGATAACGATATATATGCGTTTAAAAAAGGAAATACCGTATATGTAGCATATTTTACCATAAATTTAGTTTAGCGCGATAATGAGATGACGATGGCGATTAAACAAATAACTATTCTAAGAACAATGGCTGTATGAGATGCGCCCGAAAAAGTAAAAATTGAATAGTAAAGAAAAAAAAATAAGAGTAGCAGCCCAACGAGATTTCTCACTTGCATTCTAGTTCCGAAAACAAGAAAATTATTTAATCCTCGCAAAAAGATACGTCAATCATCCCGGGGCAAGTTTAATTAGCGCCGAGAGACAGAGAGAGAATATAGGCCTCTCAATTAAACTTGCGAAAACTCGCAGCGAGTGTCCAAAAGAAAAAGGCAAAAAAAAGAGACAGGGAGTGGCAGGAGGAGGGGAAAAAACGACAGAGACGCCAACGTGTAGTATATATGTGCACGAAGCGAAGAGACTGAAAAGTTCGGCAACTCACGCTCCGCCGGCTCTCCGGCCTCTCTCCCCGAGAAGAGCAAGAGCGAGTTCGCAAACAACTTCATGCCCGGGGCCGGCCTCCCGGCTGTCCACGACAGTCCGAAGGCATTGTGTACCTGCCGGCCGACCGCACGGGCCCAGCGAGAGAGCTTCCCGCTCTAGGCCAGTGTATACGTACATAGGGGATGCTCGGACAATAGGGCTGTCCCGCGCCTTGCCGGCGACTCAGCTGCGCTGCTGGACGACAGCCCCACACACGCTGCACGCAGCTCTCGACAAGTGCCGACATCTAGCCTCCGGAGCTTCGTCATTCGCCGTACATACACACACACGCGTTCGCGTGTGTGTATCGAGAGAATGGATTTGCCAGTTTCTTTCAAGAGAGAGAGAAAGAAAGAGAGGCCAGACCTCCTTTTCTCTCCGCACACCCTCCCACGTCAGCTCTCCTCTTACACCCACCAGTCTTATTGATTTTCTTTTGAAAAGACGGCTTTTTTTACAACTACGCCGTGCAGTCTTTTGCACTCGCGCATCCGCGCGCGCCTCGCGCGAGGTAATTTTTACGATTTTGACTTTGATGGACGAAGCGGCCGCCTGATCTCGAGAAACTTGGAATTCCCGCGGACGCAGGAAGGGTAGACGTTGTACGCGAGCTTTTTACAGCTGGTCGCGATGATTAATTAGGCTTTAGCCGGGGAAATTAATTTGATAATTATCCGGGCGTTGTTTTAGATGCAATTCCAGCGAAGCTTTTAGCTTGATCAAAAGCTCTCTCTCTCTCTCTCTCTGGCTTCGTCGGCTATTATGAGGAAAGTAATTATTTAATGAAACCTAATGAGAGGCGTGTACGTTTGGGTTAAAGTATTCACGAAATTAGATCTGGTGTCGTTCTGATTGATTCGCAAAAACAACCTGTACGATAATTCTGATGAAATTTTGTATAAGATATAGAAGAAATAAGAAACGCTTCAAACGACTATGCTTCAGTTATTGGATTTTATTATATGTAAATCTTACAATTTTATATGTATGTATATAATTATATCTTTTATGGCAATCAGTTTATTTTTATAAATGTAAAATTTATGTTATAATTATTATTTGTCAATAATACATTATAAATAATATAAACTAAGTTTTATATATGTGTATGTATGTATATATATGTATATAGCCTAAATAGTTTCAAATTCCATATTTTTATATATATAATCTTCATGTAGTAATATAAATTGTTATATTCCAAAACGGTTTACAAACTACGAACCTTATCACAAGATAAATTAATTATACTCTTAATGCATAGGAACAATTAGATTAAATTAATCTTAAAATCGATATCATTTCAGAAGAATATTGGTCGCTTAAATGATATCGAACAATTATTATAATTATTTACAGAACTAGAAGTGGTAACGTATAATGGTATATAACACAACTTTAGGTGGATCAATGGGGGAGTAAGGGGAGGCGAATGAGAGGATTTCAATGTATACACGTTAGTCGTTAAAACGTCATCTTAATCTAAATTACATCAAACTTTGACCCCTTGTACCACGTTCGTTACGTTGAAATTTGCTTTTATTGTGTGTAAGGCAATCGTTACTATGACAGTAAATATATATATACTCATATATGTGTGGTTCAAACTTTCTAAATATATTTCGTTATTTTCGTTATAATATTTATTATTTCGTAACATACTTTATATAACTTTTTGCTGCGCGAAAAAGCAATGACTTTTTTTATATATACGAATATATTTGAAAATTCGATGTTCAATTTAGATTAATTACTATATGGATTTTTCTCAATCTTTCAAGATTCGCACAACGTAATAGTACACTTTTGCTTGTGAGTGTATAACTAACGTAGTTTGAGCGAAAATATGTTACCTATTTAACAATCATAAATTTCATCTGCAGCAACCTTAGGGCACATGTTCTACTTGATTCATAGATTGTTTGTACTCAAGGGCAGTTTCTTTAAATTTCAAAGTAATATATATCAGTGTAATCAAAGTCAAACGCAACTAACAAGTCGTAATAATAATAGTAGGTGATTTACATTTTCGCTTTTTTTTCCTTTTTTTTAAATAAAAGTTTTTGTTTCAACGTGAAATCAAATACGCTTATCTAAAATCTAACACTCAATTTTTTTTCAAGTCACGTAGCTCTAACGTTTAGTATTCTATAACTTTTATTGCAGCTTAAATGCTCATAACGTAAAAAATAGCTAAAAGCAATAAAAAGTTTCAAACTTAACGATAACAATATTTTTTCAATGATGATTACTTTTCTTTCAATTAAATTTTTATTATTTACAAAAGATTCGTTTGTGAATGTTGTGGCTGCAATGAAATTATATTCGTCATATGGTATTACACATAGCATATATATACTTATCCGGATAACCATAATTGATTATCACAATAATTATAATGATTATACAAGATTGATTTTTCTTTCCGTTCATATTCTTACGTAATAATAGAGGTTTACATTTAATCAGATAGCTTTTTTATAAGAAAGTGACGTATTCGATGTTTGTGAAATGATCGTTAATTGTATCAAAAAAATTTAATGCAATCGAGGCGTCTTTTAATTTTTTAAGTACTACACGATAAATCCCCATGAGCACGACATACTCTTTGACCTTGTAATTTAAAATATTTCTCTATCAATGTAATCACGATAAATAAACATTTTTGATTTATTCCACAAGCTCGTAACGTATCGCAAGCGTTGAACCGAAAATTGCCACGTTGCAGTTGCTTATTAAATTTATTTTTTCGTAAGCCTTTTGTAAAATTTTTCGCACGAGATTTGGGCTAGCGATTACCGCCACCGAACTTGCATTTCAAGGAGCCAAACAATATATCTCCTTAACCTATATAAAATGAAGATAAGAGAGCCCGGGCTACCCCAAAATAGAGAGAGAGAGAGAGAGAGAGAGAGAGAGAGAGAGAGTGTTGACGTTCTGACGATGTTGTTTATAATTCACTTATAAGAGGCCACACCTACAACAGCGTGCCAGCCAAAATATAACCCTCCCTCTCTCTTTCGAAGTGTCAATAAAAAGGAACAAACTAATATGTAATTCAAAAAGAAAAGGGGGAGCTCGTTATGGAGCAGCTATCGGTTTGATTCGTCGTATTTGCGAAGCTGAAAGCTTATTATTGCGACGTTTCTTTCCGGCCCTCCAGCGTACTTTCTCTCCATCTTTAAGCTGCGGGCTTTTCTCGAGGCCGGCAGAGGAAAAATTCTCTTAGCTCGCCAAACTCCCTTGGCCGCGCTAATGCGATAGCTTTTAATACGAGGAGAATATTTATTCTGCTGGCCGAGGAAAACTCGCGGGGCCGGCGGCGCGCGTGTTGCATTTTTCCCTGATGTAAAAGGATTCTTCGTGACGCGGAGTAGTAGTGGCGCTCTTTGAGACGAGAGCGCATCTCCCCCTCCCTCGAGATAGAGAGGGAGGCGACCATTTTCATAATTTAAAACTCCCGAGGAATTTAGCACTTTTTAACCGAATAAACTTGGAAATGCAAATACTTTATTTTCGAGAAATGAAAAGGAGTTCTGGAGTTTGTTTTTCTTCTTTTTTTTTTTTTTTGTTCTTTATAAACACGAGAAGATGTATAGTTGAGAAAGGGAGTTTTCGTAGGAGACTCTTTCATATCTGAGATTAAGGTGAAATTTGTCGGGTTCTACTCTAGTGCAATATTTTTTATCGAGTTTATAATTTCATATTAAAACTACGTTCACTTGTGTTAAAAAATTTGTCGTTATCTCTCTTTTTTTTTAATTTTTCTCCGTAAATATATATTGCAATTTCGTTATAATTTTACTTTCGTCTAGCCTTCTTAAATGTGGTCTCTTGTGTGAATTAATCATAAGAATACATTATAGAAATATTCTTGTTCGGTTGAATTATTGTTATTACATATCTTAAAACGTAGTTTATTCGTCATATTCATTTGGCACCATATACTGCTTCGTCGCATCGATATATCTTCCGTAGGTCGAACATTGTCTGAAATAAAATTTTATTTTCACTCATACACATTTATGTCGAACTACATCGTTAAGGAATTTCTAATGCAGAATTATGATTTTCATTCGTTAAATCACGAATTGAATTAAAGTACAGGCTGGAAATGATTTTTTTCACTCTAAATTTACGATCTAAAAGTCGAAATCAATACGCGCTTATTCAAGCGCAGCAAAAAAAAAAGATGGTCATACATTTTGCCGGTGCCGCGACACGACCCACATTTTATCGACATGCTAAATTATACTTTAAACTTTCCTGTGCTTTCTATGGGCTTTCATTTCGGTACATTCTTGTATTGTCGCACAAACAATTTGAAACTTCTTACCGGCTATACAATTAGAAAAGTTTTATTCTAACTAGCTTCCTCGACGTCGGCATAGTTAATTTAGAATTTTAATGCAAGTTTTAATTTTTTTTCTTCTATTGTTAAATTTATAGAGTTTTCGTACTGACGATGAAAATATAAAAAGAGAAAGTACAGCCCTACACTTGGTTATAAATATCTATCTGACCCTTAAATTTTAATGGCTCCCTTCAATAATTGGACATTCATTGAGCGAAACTTTTCAGACGGCAAATGATGTAGAATTAATTATCCGCAAGGGCAAATCGCGTTGTTGTGAAAAAAAAAGTAGATTTGAATTTAAGATTGCTCTGACCTAATATTTATTTACGAATGAAATTATCATAATGTTCGGGCCTGCTAATCTACAGGAGGATAATACCTTGGAACAACAGAGAATGCTCGCGTGTGGATATTCTACGTAAGCCGGCTGGCTTAATTAGCATCGTACGCGGTGTGCGATTTTAAGAAGAACATCGATGTACAACGCTTATAATCCGAAAATGAAACGAGAAAAAACCATTACTTAAATAAGCTTGGATACGCCGTTAGAATCAGCCTCGCTCCTGTGCCCATAGTGTAAATATGTCCATTAGCGCGCATAAAAGGAAACTCTAATGAAGAGAAAATTAGCTATCCTTATACCCGAGTGATTAAGCCGAACGATCATTAGACTAATAAAAAAAACGAGCCTAATAAAAATTCAAGCGCGCCTATAAAAAATTCACGCTGGCGACACGTGTCGTTAAGGCAAAAGAAAAAAAATAACCAAGGAAAAAAAAGACGCTCGAGAAAGTCGCGTTAATTTTTTTCAGACGGCACAGCTCGCGACACTTGTAACTAGCGCAACAACTTACGGCGCTCTCTTTGGCCTCAATCTAATTGATTTTCAAATATCGACGAGCCGTATACGAAAAGTGGACTGGGGCGTTTCTCCGTCGACTTCTCTCGTCAAATTTCCGTCGGCCAATGATACCAGCCAGAGCCCCCGGGCGATCCGCAACCTGTCATTATTGCCGAGAGGCTCGGCTGCCTCAACTACGGCGGGGAATTACAGTTCGGCCGATCGAAGTCCGTATATACGTACGACACATCGTTTTGTCAACGATCCGAGGGCGTGACCCGAAGCTCAGAAGCTTATCCATCCCCCCACACACATCTATCTCTCTAGCTACGGCTTGCTACAATCCGATTATGTGTGCCAGTGTCGTATTTAAAATATAGAAACGCGTGTAAACAGAATGACTAGATGGTCACGTTTGGATTTGATAGGAGGATAGCGGTGAGTATAGGCGGCTTATCGCTGGATTTTGATGGGAATCCGAATGGCTGAGGGAGTTATTTGTCATTTTTCGTTAAGATCAAGGAAATCGGAAGTTCGAGGGAAATGACGGGGCTCGGGGGGGGGGGGAATGAGCGATGGCAAATGGAATTGGCTGATGGGATTGGAATCTGGGGAAGGTGGGCGTGGGGCAAATCCTTGCGTTAGGCAATCTATTGCGGCTGTAGGTTGATTTAGGCTGTCTAGCTCGTTATGTTGTTTACGAAAACTTTTATCAATAGGGCTGTTTTACTTGTTTCTTTTTTGTCTTACTCTAATGAAAAACTGAAAGGATTTAACGTGTAACGTAAAGATTATTTACCTATTCTTTTATCTGGAAACGACAAACCATATAACTGCCACGATTAGGCCTATGGCTACCCCAGCAGAAATCGCAACTTGTCTATTCTGGAAAAGAAAAGGAAACAATATCTTAGTGAGCAATTATTTGACATTTAATGATTTATCAGACATAAATTTTGTAAAAATATCTTCTTTTTACTTTTGCGCAGATAACGTACAAGCTGTCAACAACTTGCCCTTACAATTTGAATTACGTTACTTCGGACGAACTTGAATTTCGAGTTATAACATTGTCGAGTATACATGCAAAATGTAAAGTTTGAATAACTTTCCAAGAGAAACGCCCCGAGTACATATCATTGAGAATTGATTCTTTGAGCGTGAAAAGTCTTGCGACCATCATTTATAAGGCAAAAATCGATTTTTCCACACTTTCTCGGTAAGCGATCACGTACGGCCAACTTCTTTTCCGTAAAAATATTCCGGCAGTAGCTTATCCTTCCATTATCCAATAGATATTTTGATAAAAAAATAAACTTTTTAAGAAGAAAAAAACAATTCTTGTGGTTTTGTACTTTAAGACGCAAAAATTTAGCAAACTTATATTCATCCAAAGAAAGGGAGAAAAAGGAATTTCACCCGAGTGGCGATAAAAGAGCGTCGTATAAATTTTAAAAAATGATCAAGATTTCAGATCGTAAACGTATACACATCTGCCTCGCGCTGCCTTTAACTGCTCTCGTTCTTGGATGAAGTCCTAGAAAAACTTTCGTTTCCAAGCCAGGGGCTATTACTTCCCCTGGAATCGTTCCGCACATTAACTCCCCAGCCATACATGCCATCATAACTTCAAACATTTTTACTATTATTTTCAACCTATCTATTACATTTTACGTTGCCTTAAAGTTTCGCCATTTTTCCGCAAGATTATAGGAATTATTGGCTTTTACAAAGTATATTCAATTATTTAAAAAAAAAAAAAAATACAATACTTTAGAGTGCTCGGCATTAACAAATTTTTTTTTAAAAAAAGTAACTTTTCCAAAAATTAAGCCAAACTTTTCCAAAAACTAAGCCAAAAATTAATTAATTAATCAAGGTAAAACCTATGATGAAATAATTATCAGCGTACTTATTGATTCCGAGTTACTAATATTGCGCCTCCCGCGTACCCGCACCGAGACGAAATAACGCTTTCACAGCACACACAGGAATAGAGAGAGAGCGCTAGATAGATATAGGCCTGTATATTGACGGGTCAAATTAGTAAATCACAGTTGAAACGAATTACTCGGCGGAAGGTCAAATGGTGCAACCTCGCGTTTTTGCGACGGAAACTTTTGGCTGAATTGCCGCGATTCACATCTCTCTCTGCTGCTGCTGCTGCCCACATTTCGTTTTCACTCGCGTAAGCTTTAAACCGCGTCTATTCGCGGCTCGTATTTATGTTGTTACCAAAACTTTTCCGACAATACCCGATGATTTGTAGCGAGACGCATCGAAAACTCTAACCGCGCGCACGCAATATCCAAATTTATCAACGTTTCTTCACTTTGTTATAAAAAATTGTTTTTTTTCTTTTTAATTAATGCATCCATTCCTGTATTAAATTAGCAGGAAAGAAGTTTAATCAAACTGCTTGAAACCGGAATGGTAGAAATCAGCGTTTTTAAGTTAATTATAAGGGCACCTTAAGAAGATACGTTTACTTTTTTTTTATCTTCTATGATTTCCAGCCGCGGGTAATCTTATTATCTTGGATTTCAAGTTCCGAGGCGAACTCCGGCGCGAGCCTCGGGCCCGTTTTGCGTTTGAGACAAAATTATTCGTTCTTAATTTGCAGTTTACGTTGTGCAGCGACACACATTTTAAAAGTGACGCGTATTGCGCGTCGCCGAGAGTAATTAACCATCGCAGAGAGAGAGCCGTTGGGCTCGCGCGCGCTAACCTTCCGCATTTTTCATTTAAATTCCTCTCCGTTGCAGCCGGGACGAGAAAAACCTTTATCTCCCCCCGTCTTTTTCTCTCTTTTTAATACAAAAACATGATGCACGACTTAAATGCCCATCTTTATTTCTAACTAGCGTCTAATTAGAATAATGCGGCTGTAACAGCGTTTAGTCGGGCGCGTTAATCTCGAAACTTTTAAACTGTCCCGTATAATAGCCATTACGACGTTATGTCGGATATCGCGCCGCTTTGTCGCGATTTAGTGACAAACATGTCGAAAAAGTAATGGTCCCCGACATACAATATCCCCCTCTCCAGAAAACAACGCACAAAGTTGTGAGAATTTAAAATCAAAAGTAAAACGCGTTCGATGGAAAACGTACGGGCGCTCGAAAGCGCGCGCGTATACATCAGTAAAAGCCGTCGCCGTCAGTACAATCCGCTTTAAATTTATAGACGAGAAATCAATCAAGCCGCAGCGGCAGAGAGCCTGCTGTGTGCATACGTATATATATATGCAGGCACGTGTGCGTTCATTCACTCGAGATAAAAATAAAAAATAACGGAGGACCGGGCGAGAGGAAGGGATAGAAGGGAACAATAGCCAAAGCACACTCCCCGCGAGCTTCCGAAAGATAAAGTCCGGCCCATTTATTTCTCTTGGAGCGAAAAAAAAAAGAAGCAGTCCAAGGTAGCTCTAAAAGCTCGTCAGGCGCGAAAGAGAAAAAGAGGGGCTGGGGGGAGGTTGAAGAGGGGTGTAAGGAAAAGAAAAAACGCGCGAGAACCGCGCCCCCCGCTGCCTCTCTCTCGTGATCCTTTGTGATGAAGCTCGGCGGGTCGTACAAGCTCGGGCGCGCGCGGGAAACGCGAAATAGAATTCGTATAGGTGTGTGATATTGTGTGTGGGTGCCGAGGCGGCGCTTGCCTGTCTCCGGATCTTCGCCTCCCGGCACTCCTCCATGACGATCTGAGCGAGAAACGGCCCGGTAGCGGCGGTGTGGCTCTCCTCCATGCGGTTGAGCCCGCGCTCGAGATCGTGGTGGCGCGATATCTGCTGCGACACCTCGTCCCTGTGCTGGCGATGCCCGTGTCCATTCTCGTGATAAGCCATGCCTCTCTCAGCCTTACTCTCTCTCTCTCTCTCTCTCTCTCTCTCCCCCCGCGCAATATATGTACAATGCGCGTCTTTTATTGTCTCGCTCTCTCCGCTTGCCGAGACGCCGCGGATGTAATGTGGAGCGCTAAGGAGGCAAACGACGGAAAGAGATGCCAGTGAGAAGGAGAGAGAAAAAAGAGAGTATAGGGGCCCGTCCGTGGACGGGGCGCGCGCTCGCGGTACGGCGCTCGCGGACCGACTGCGCCCGCAGTAGCAGCAGCCTCGGGCGCCAAAGCTACTCGCCGACGCGCCGGCGCCTCGGGGCCTCCCTTCTTCCCTCTTCTGCAACTCTATACCGCTCTCTCTCTCTCTCTCTCCTCTACCCCCGCCCCACGTGTCACCCTCCTATAACCCTCCCATCCCCCCACCCCCCCCCCCCACCGCTCCGCTATATCTATCCACCCAACGCCACCCACCTACTGTGAAAATAGGACGGTTTTACCCTCGACCCGCGCGCGCTCGCGTCACCCAACCACACTGTCGTACGTAGTAGCACCAGCCCTCCTCCTCGCAGCAGCCACCCCACCCCCGCAACTATATACCCAAGCAGCTAGTTCGCGTCGTATAACTCATTCGGCCACACTACTAGTAGAGAGAAAGAAAGAAAGGGAGTAAGCGAACGATCGCTTATATTGCAAATAGCACCGGGGAAATGTTTTCGGGCCGCGAGGATAGCGGCTAATGGCTCTCTCTCTTTTTTCCCCTCCCCCTGAATCTCCGCGCGCACGAGGGAGAGGCCTGTGTAAGCTATACCGCGAGGGAGAGAAGAGGCCCGCTCTGAGCTTTCTCGAGAGCGGATTTCCAGGATATTGTTCGCTATCGTATGAGCGCACGCGATGATACGCCAGCTGCTTAATGAAACATCGGCCGAACGGAATAACCGACTATCTCTCTCTCTCTCTCTCTCTCTCGATACGTTTCCTTCTTCATTTGCTCGTCCTTTATTCTCGTTTTTATTTTTCGTCAAATAGAAAATGCCTCGTATGCTTGGACCGTTTGGCGCAAAGCTTTCTCTCGCGTACGTAACGAAAAAAGGTGAATAGAGTTAACGCGTACATTTTCACGGGAAATTTACCAGTTCTCGGGGGGGCTTATATCGATCACTCGGCGCGTCTACTTAATATTCACCGCAACCTTTTGCCGCGCTTGATAGGTTGACCAGCTTTTCTTTTCCATTAGGGAAAACGTCCGATATCGCTTGCCATTCTTGAAACTTCTTTTTTCCTCTTTTTGATCTACGACAGCTCGTCGATGCCGGCTTTTCTTGGGATATAACTTTTTTTTCCCCCTCACCCTGTCTCTTCGCTCAAACGACGCTTGAATACATATTTTTCACGCTCTCGTTTTATCGCCGAAATTAACTGTTCACAAGTCTTTGCCGAAATACGTTCCTCGAGAGAATCGATTGCGCTCCTCTCGCTTTTTATTCGAAGCTTCCGTGACATTAGACAGTAAGCTCAACACTGCGTGACGTAACGATTGATTTTGCAACTTTACTCGCCGATACAAAAGCGCGCTCTTTATTATTTTCCCAAGATAACCACGGCCGCACTTCCGCATTTCAAAGTTCATTTTTCTTTGCTCGCGCAATTGAAAGGCTTCAATTAAAAAGCAATGCCGAACGTACTTTACTTTCCATAGATTGAATAGGAGACGCTCGCTTGGAATCGTGCTCCGGCACTTATTCGAATGAAAATCAGCTTGATTATTCCGTATGGAAATTTACATGACAAGAAAAAAGCTCGAGCCTTAGATCATTAGTCTATATTCGCTTTGAATTATAAATTATGTTCAACGACGAAAATAAAATAATATTTTATATCGCAAACAAAATGTTGAGATGCTACAAGTGTACGGGAGCCGTGTGAAGTTTTGTAATTAACTTAATAAAGCCGAGCTTTTATTTACTCTTTCATTAGACTTGAAGAAAGCGAGAGCTTAAGTTAAGGTCGTACGGGTCGAGGAGCAGTTTTAGAAGCGAGGGACTTGCTATGCCGAAAGCTCTCTCTCTCCGTCTAGTTACACTTTACAAATTTCGAACGGCTAAGGAGAAAATTTATGCCTTTCGTGTTGCGCATCTTTATGGATGTTAAAACAAAAAACAGGGGAGATGTTTTTTTTTTTAACGCGAAAAAACAAAAGTTAATTTTCAGGCTTGGCCTCTGAGAGAGCTGCGCTTCATCACTATCTTACTCGGGACCTAATTAACTATTTATGCAGAAGGATCATAAAGTTAATTCAAAGTTGTTACAATTAACGGAGATGGAGAGTAAACAAAGTCGAGGGATTTTGCGAAATTATATACTTTAGTCTCGCGGAGCCCTCCCCGTAGATATTTATCGAAGATTATTAGTCATCGTAAGAAAAAAATCGCGTCTATTAATTCAGCCAATTTATTTCTTTTGTTTATTTTTCGCCTTGTGTGCTTTCAAGTACAAATGTAAGTACTCGCTATATCGAGATCGCAAATGTAGATGTTATTACTTGCTTCAACATTTAAATCCAAGTTTTATTCCTATACATAACCGTTTAGGTTGTATTAACGAGTGTGAAAGACATCAACAGTACTTATTACTCGCAATTAAAGCTTGAAACATAAATTATTCGAAAAATTTAATTAACATTTTTTTTCCTTGGTAAAGGAAAGTTATCAGTAAAAAAGAAAAAGAGAGAGAGAGAGAGTTTCATCTCTGGAAACGTGAAACAAATGGTGGATAGAGTTGCCGGCGTTACACAAGGAGAATTTCTGCAGGCATTTAGAGGAGATATTGAAGCTCGGCACGTAACCGAGTAAGTGGATCTTGAAATAATGGAAAGCGTTAAAAAGTTTTACAGATTTATTAAAAGAGGGATACTTAAGTGCCCCTGCCATTCAGCGGACAATCTCCGCTTATTAATCCTCGAAATTTATAGTCTACTCTGATTGCTCGGGACTTCATTTTGTTGGTTACTTCAAAATGTTTTCCTCGAAAAAGAAAACCTTATAAAGGGAATATTTATTTAATTTCCAGGGGAATTGCTTTGAACTTGGTTCAAAAATTGACCGGACCGTAATGAGCCGGAGGTCTCTTTTTTGATGTGCGGTTTACGACGGCCGAGGTTGCCTCTGAACTAGGTCAACTAAAATAAAAAAGAAAGATCGGCCAGCTGGAGTGGTTATTAATCAAGCCATCCTTAATAAAATAATAATCTTATTAAATCGAATAATGCTTAAGAAAATGTTCGTTCTTTGTTCGGGTCCGAGTACGAGGCGATCTGGTTCGCATTATAATCGTAAATGATATCGGTAAATCAGTGCCTCATAAATTTTTAACGCAACCGCCCCACCATGTACATTACGGATCCAATAAAGTATGAAATTGATACGGTATAAATTTACACGTTCTTACCCTCTATTCGTTCGATTAGGCGATGCATAAAACGTTTTTGTTAAACAACAGCGAAAAATAAAAACAGACCTGAAATTTTAATGGAATCGCAAATAGTTCTATTCGTTTTCATTACAGTTTTAATCTTCCCTTTTACTTCCTCCCCTTTAACTATCTTCCAAATAATTACGCAAAAATTTAGCCGAGATCCATAAATCGCCTCGCGGAGGTAAATTCATTGCAGCTTGACTTTAAAAGTAAAACAATTTTTTTTCCCCAGCAGCGGTTCGTCACGCCAAATGTTTCACGGGGAATGGCTCGTCTCTCTCGCTCTGGGTCAACTGGCCTGGAAATCGCTGTAACGTTTATAGCCTGAATTTTCCGTGGCATCCTGACGCGGGGAGGTAAGAGGCACACAAACAGTCTTGAAGGAGATTGGATAATAAAATTACTTACCTCAGCCGGAACTGCTATTTTTATTTCGGATTTTAGCAACTTGGCCATTACATCGCGGGAACGAAACGAAAAAATTGCCGCGATTAATCAGTCGAGTCGGAAGAGGATCATCCGCGGGTGTTTATCTTTTCGTATTTTAATATTGTAAGGGCTAACGAGTTATTTCGCTAATGCCAGATAATTTATCTCTCCCACGCAATTTTAATGGTATGAAAATAAAATTTATCTAAAAATGTACATTTCTAATTTTTTAATTACTTCGATTTATAAAAAAAATAAGGGACTGGGAGTTGTTGTACTTTAGGTCGATCTGTTTTTCAATAGTTACTCGAGAAAATGTACCGCTGAGAAATGGTCCGTATGCGCCCGGTCCAATTTTTTTGCGTAAGCTCGAGTCGTTCCTAACAGACGAGGAAAGGCATCGCGCAGGCTGCCGCGCGATGCCTTTCCATCCTGTGCAGCTGGAGCTTCCACAATTTAAGTTTTCGCTCCGGCTTCACGGCCAGGCTCTTGTCACTTTTTCCTTTTCCTTTCCATTAAAAATGCATGAGAAACAGATCCGAGGGCTTTTCTCACTTACTCTGTTTAGAATCCGCGAAGCGTGAAAGCTTGGACATTTAATTAACTCGCTCTCTCGTTCTTATTTTATTTCACAATTTATTCGATCGACCTGAACAACAAGTTTTTGTTGAAGAAAACGCACAGTTGTTAATTTTACAATTGCGTTTATGAAAGATAAGGTTGGTTGAAGTAAGCTTTGTAAGCCAATGAATTATTAGGCGGTACTTTATGAATCATTATTTTTTATGCATAAGCCTATTACTTTGCGCAAAGTTAATGCTTTACAATAATCTACGGTTGTTATACCCTTGTTATGCTAATCGGCATACGATATAATCTTATTAACAATCATTAGGTAAATTTCATTATCATTTTTTTTTGTATTTTATCTTTTGAGTAACCTGATTATATTTTCAGTTCATTAAAATTTTCTATTGAAATAACAAGCATTATAACGTGATAAAATTTCCAATACAATGTAATGCAAATAAATGATTTTGAACGTATAGAAAAAAAGTTTTGCAGGTGAAGGCTATATAGTCCATTATGGGGCAAAACTTTAACACTTTAAGTATTCTTTTCTACAGTAGATTACTAAATGTCGGTCAACTTTAATGCACTGAAATTCGAGCGTAATAACAACAACTTTTGTCATAAGCCCGGTGTATCGTTTAAAATTTGATTGTGCCAGGTTCATCGTACCCAGTTGATAATACCTACGCATCAGATTAAAAAAGAAAATAAACACAACTGATCTGGCTAATCTAAATGGTTTAACGTGATTCTACAGCCAGATAAATGAAAAAATTCGGCTTCGCCCGACCGAATTTCGCGCGGAAACTTTTTTATCATTCCTAGCGATATCCACTTTACAGTGGAAATTGACTGGCTTTGCCTAGGACTCCTATATATCCGCATTATTGCGAGTTTAAAGTTTTTAGCATTATATAGCATTTTCTGCTGCTATCATTATCGAGATAATAATTAAATTTTTTGTTTTCTTACGAGAAACTTTTTGAGACGAGCCAAAGTAAAATACTTCAAAAAAAAGGAAGCTCTCCAACGCTATCTAAGTTTTCATGAAAATTCGATAAGAAAGTTTTTCGCGGGAAATGTTGTAGATTTCGAAAGGGGAAAAAACGCGCGGATGAAAACTTATCAATCAAACTTTTTTAATGACAAAAAAAATTTAAAGCCCACAACCTGATATCCCATCAGCACCTTAAAGCTCTCTCGGCTTATTGTATTCCTTTTTTTTTAGAAATATTAAATTTTAATACTTTTCAGGTCAAATGCTAGATACGTTTCAGCTTAAAAAGGCTTAACTGCAACTCCACGATAAACTTCGAGTTTGGAATGATGAAAAAAAGTTTGGATATTTTAAATTACAATTAACTTTGGGTCTCTCTTTCTCTTGATTTATAAACTTTCCTATCGCGTTTATATTAAAATGATTAATGTATTTCATTAGCGCGATAATTATAAATAAAATTCTTATCAATCAAGCGAGTATTTTAAAAAAAAACGGCTTATTGTGTATATATAAAACAAGATAAAATAACAAATGAAGACGCGTTGTATGTTTTCGGAGGAAATGCCAGGTGTACCTGGGATTATTGACCTTCCGCAAGAGTGTGTTTACCACACCACCTTCACCTTTGTATTGATCGGCGCGCGCCCGCGCGCAATCGGCGATGTGAGGAAAGGGCGGCCCTGGACGATTTTCAGCGATCGCCAGGCACGCAAGCTTACATAGTGACAATGTACATTTTTTTTCCTCCCTCCTGCAGGAAACGACAGCCCGTTCGATAAACTTCCGTCATTTTTTATCTTTCCTTGTTTTTTTTTTGCCCTTGGCTCTCTGGGCACTCGAACTTTCCTCGTTTTCTTTTTTTTCCGTCACTTGTCTTTTCTTCCTTTTTTTTCATATTTTATTCCGTACCTATTTTAGTTTCGAATAAATATCCACAAAACAAGCGTGACGTTTAATTATAGTTTAGTCATTTATTTGAAATTCAAGTATTTAGATATAAAAGGAACTTAAACTATTGTATCACTTAAAAAATGCTTTAGCTTTTTATGATTATCTATAATCCTGCTTAATAATAAATATTTTACACAAGTTTCAACTATAATATATTAGCACGTTTAAACTAATCATTAGATACAATATAACGAAATTGGGCAACTCTATTAACTAAGGGACTTAATAATAATAATAATATCAATTATTGCACTATAATCGACTACTCGACGTCATAAAATAGTTTCAAACTGTACTACGTTTAATTTATCAAAGTTCCTACCCTGCATCATTTCTCTTCGACTCGCTGAGTTCAGTCTTTTTCTGAAAAAAAACGCATCTCTTTCGTTCTGAATGAAAAAAAAAAAAATATTTCCGTCAAGACAAAGAGTTTTCCGATGTTGACGATTTCTCGAATTATTTTCACTTCACTCGTCGCAATTGCAATACGTGTAATTCGCAGCGCAACTGTCATTTTTTATCCGTCGATTTTAGATAATCTTCAACTTGTTGCATTGCCTTTTCTATGTGAATGCCCGAGCCGGATGACATCTGTAACGATAATCGTGACTATCAATTGAACTTTTTCCAAACTTTCGCAAAATTTCAAAATTCCACTCACTTTGTTCCAGGCGTCGATGCTGTCCTGCAAGCGTTTCTTATCCAAAAATTTGAAACTTCGTTCCCCGCTGGCTTTGTTCGCTGCATCAGGGCTACTCGCCGGTGTCGAGCTTTCTACCTCGGAATCGTGTTTGTCCGACGTTAAATTTGTAAACGTCTTATTAGCATTAGCCAATAGCCATTCCAGCTTGTCCTTTTCGATGTTCAGCAATTGCAGCTGCTCCCGGAGATTTTGCAAGCTTGATTCCAACTCCTCTTTGCTCTTCAACGCGGACTCGTAATTTTGGAGTAATTTTCTTGATTCGGTGCTGCCCAAGTAGTCTAAAATTGCGAAAAATCAAATATTATGTGTTAAATTTAATAAAAATTATCGTAACTTGTACCTACCATGTATCAAGCGTAGTAAATTATTTTTCTCATCCATGCATTTGCTGTACAAGGAATCAATACCGTCACCGTCGAGAAATTCTAAAAAAAATGACGAAAGCGCAATTATAATTTTGATACCTCCGGCACAAGATAATTGTCATATTACCTGACGATGTACTGATTGACTGTTGATTTGAAACCGAGCAGCCTTTGACTTGGATGAAGACAATCAACGCACACAGAGGAATGAGTATCAGGCCTATCAGCATAAGGACGCTCGACTAGAAACAAACATATTTTCGCGAAGATAAATATTTTATAAAGGAAACTAATGTGTTTTTTTTTTGTTTTTATAACGTAATTGCCCGAGATCTGTCTGACCGTCTGTAATATTAACAAAATCATTCGAGCTCTCGTGCGGAGAGAAGCTCAACGCGCAGATGCTTTCGATAACGTCAGCGTCGCACCATTAGATGATCGAGATTGATCTTTTCGAGGGCACGACCTCCGATCCTAAAAGACCAGCCATTAGATGCTATCGGTTAGAGCGAGACAGAGAGAAGTCAACTACTATCAGGCTCAGGGTCGCACAAAATGTCTTTCTCGGCACTTCCTTGTACATCAACCGCACACCGGAGATATTCCAATTCATAGACGAGATGGAATTCTTGGACTATTCATAGCGTCGTTACGCCTAATTTCGCAGCGTATAAGCTAAATCTGCGATTTCCTCTCGATTGACGTTATTGAATGGAAGAAACGCGCCAAAAAAGAGGCACTTCCTCAAAATACGCGCGTTTATTTATATCGATATGCTCATAATATGCTCGTATAGCGGCGCTGATGTGTTTATCGACGAAATCTCAAGGGTAACACTGTCGATTCTCGTATCGCGCGTTTAGTATTCGACGAGCCCGAAACCAGTAAAAGTTGAAAAAAAAAGTTTTATTTCGTTCAACCGATGATAGGAAGAAACAAAAGTTTGCCGTTGTATAGCAGATGAGAAAACGTTATAGTGCTTGTAAGGCTGAAGGACAAGCTACGACCCTGCCCTTTTGTCACTTTACGACGAACCGCGAATGATCCGTGCGCTACTGTACCCTCGTCTACTTTGTATTATTGCAAATTGCACTTGGACAATTTCATTCGCTTGGGTGTATTTATAAATTTTAATATGCTCACGAGTTAATGATTGAATTTTTGCATATGTCGAGAGTTTCTATCTAATGGTTACGTTGAACTAACGTTTTGTATAGATAATTTAAATGAATATACTTATTTTATTGGCGCGTCTGTCAACTGCCGAAGATTCACACAAATCATAATTATACTTATATTCGGATAATGACATATTTCAATAAAACGAGAATTGCAGCTCAATCGTAATAGAACAATAGCGCAGCGTAATAGAATAATAATTGGCAAGATTGTAATTAAAGAATCGCTGGTCTCTCTTTTGTATTGCAAAGCAAAGCGTGTGTGTCTACGTGATCTTGCCACTAGCGAATCGAATGACATTTTATTTCACTTTGGATAAGCATAAAAAAAAACGACGGAGTCGCTTTTATCAAGCATAATTGTAATCAAAACAAACGCATCATTCATTCAGTATTATTTTTATCAGGCGCGTATGAATATTTTTTTTTTAAATATAACTTCTGATAATGCATATAACTAAACCGTTGGGAAAAGAAACTAAAAAGATTAATCGAAGATTTTGTTTGTTTGTTTGTTTTTTCTTCTTCGTACAAGAGAATACGGTGAAGCGAAAAAGCTCTCGTTAAGACTTTTTATTAAGAATTTCGTTAAACGTATGTTTCCAAGTTTTCGTAGGGCCGATGATAATATAACTAATTTTCCATCTCGCTAAAATATGATATTGTACACTTTCCATTGACGTCAACGTTAAAATAAACATATTTCATCAGGTTTAAAATTAATGATCAGCGATATACAGCGGCGACATTTCCATCAATTTAGTAAACTTTAGATAAAAAATAATAATAAAAAAATGAAGAGGAACGGACTTATCTTATTTAAACGCTACTTCAAACAGTTGAAATTTGAGAGAAAAACAAGAGAGATTTTCAGCAACAAGTGCGTACGTCTCTAGTACGAGAAAGAGAGAGGGAGAGATAATTTAATAAGAGTATCAAAGCGTAAGGCTTAAAAATCAGCCGATAGCAAACAGGCACTGTCTCATTAAACACACCAGCGATACGGCCAACACTTTCACGATGCCGAACAACGAAGGGCCGACAGATATTCGCGCCTGCGCTTATTCCGCATTACAACGTTGGCATACGGTAGACCGCGTAAAAATTTCGACGATGCGAATTGTCGAGTCGAAAGCTCAAGCGCGACAAACGCCGCGGTTATCTAAACAAAAAACAACACTAAAAGCAAGGCTGAGATGAAGATGTTGATGGTCGTGACGACGCTGCTGCTTGAGATAACAGATCCACAAGCAGAAGACTCGTATCTCGCTCTTTCTCTCGAGCCTTGCGAAATCGCAATTAACATAAGAGAAAAATCCAAGCTCTGGGGGGAGGGGGGCGTACAAAGTACCTTTCTGCTCGAGGCGAACCTTGGCTCGTAATGGATTTCGGTGTGCTGGGCAGTCCTATCCTCGGGCGCATCGGATCTCGTAGGGGCGAGCAGCACCTCGGTCTTGAGGCTCGTGCTAGGCGCTCTGCCAGCGGCGGCGGCAGCTCCGACGACCTCGTCGTACGTCGGAAGTGGCAGCTCATCGTGGTAGACACGTCGCTGTTGCTGCTGCTGCTGTTCCGATAAGCCATCGAATACATAGCGCGACATCACTCCGCGCGAGAAACGGCCAGACGGCAGACTGAGACGATCGCGAGCCGGCGATATCATCGAGAGCCGCGCTCTGTTGCGCGCCTCGTGGCATACATGCAAAGGAGTAGGGGGGAACAAAAAAACCGGCCTAACGTCGTTTGCACGTCTAGAGACTTTGCAAAGTTAATTTTTTTCTTCTTCTATTCTTGGATAACCTGGATGTCTAAAATGTCTTGTTTGGTATTTGGAAATTTTGAAAAGAATTTTTTGAATTTTAAATGCCGATTGCTGTTGTGCATCGCGGGTATAAGGACTAGGATTGAATGAAGAAACTCCGAGTCTACTGTAATAGCTCACTAGTTGATTACCGGCTTGGAACGTTTCTAAAGAGAAAATATTTAAAAGTTGCAACAAGTGTATTAAGAAAAGAACAATATAATAATAAAAAAAATTAAAATGAAGTATCATAACATCGAAAAAATTATCGGTACTTATGTCGCTCCTGAACGCATGCAACCTGCTATACGCCCAAGCACGAGTTGTAGTATTTATGCAGGCTCGTATGAAAATTTAAATTAAAGTGTGAATTTTGTCTTAGTAATAACTTAAATATTTTATAAATTCTTGTAAATGTTACATGTAAGATTTATTTGCTCAAAATATTTTGTTTTTCTAAGAATTTTTTTTAGGTAATGTTACATTGATGTTTACAAAATTACTGTTGTATCACTGAACAAACAAGACATACTCTATGTATTATTTATACATCAACTATAGATGATTCCATTGTCATTTAGATTAAGATATTATTTAAACATTGCAGTATAACCAGTGGTCTTTTTTCTTTTAAAAGTATCAAACGTTATAAAAATATTACTTATAGTTTACTATAGTTAAATATATATTTCAAATATAATTTCTTTGCTGGGAATCACGCGATTTTTTGTTGTATCTACGCTAGTCACAGACCACAGCGATTTATTTGTTTAACAATATTTTTTTGAGATTGTTCAACTCATTTTCTTTTCTTTCTTCAACGCTCGAATAATAATTATAGTAAACACTCTAAAATAAAAACTTTTTTTAAAAAAAACAGGAATGTACTGAAAATCTGGCAGGATATTATAATCTCAAGACGATCGAAAGTGATCGTTTAACAATAAATAATAAAAATACCGATATTTTTCGCCAAACGAAACGAGTAGTCTACGTTTCTTTCTTTTTTTTTTTATCTTTTCCTTTCATTTTTCTTTCCGGCTCACGCGAAGCTTATAAATGTTAAAAAGCATGCTCTTCGAGTTTGTCGTATATCGCCGATGAATCACGTTGCAATTTGCATCTGTTTTGCGCGCGAAGCTCCTTTGTGCGTTCGCTTTAATGGCGTGAGAGACAGAGCTGAGCAATAGAAGTAAAACAAAAAAAGAAAAAAGAAATCATTATCTTTTGCTCGTGGATCGATTAAAAACCTAATACTTCGTCGGTTTTCTTCATGAATCCCCTAAGGTCGAATATCGCTGCGCCCTGAAAAAATATCAATCGATAAACGCTCTTGGTTTTTTCTTTGCTTTTTACTTAAACAGTAAATTTATTGTAAAAATAATTACATTTATTACTACAAAGGATGCTATTGCTAAAATAATTGCTTTTAACAACGAGTCAATAAATTATTTATTCATTTCACTTTCTTTCATAGGCGCGTGTGTATCTATAAGTATGTGTGTTTTGCATAACAGTGCAATTATATTATGATATTAACGAGAATGGAGAAAACGTTATAAATTTTCTATAACAAATTAAATTCACAACGTAAAAGTCAAAGAAAACGCTAGATTATATAATACTGCAAGCACCACTTGTGTTAATGAATTTAAAAATGAAGCTGTTGTTCATACTATGTCTTCGTTAAATTTCAAGGTTATTCAGATAAGAGAGTATTTCAAATCGTACATTTTGAAGATTAATCGTTTTTAACAATAATATATGTATATGTATATATTCATCTGACCCAAAACACTCCAAATTATTCAAACACCTCATCTCTTGATAAAAATCTTTTTAACAACATTTTGTTTTTCTTTTTTTTTCAATTGTTATATTATTATAAAAATATCTATCTAAAAAAAATATAGACAATCCAAAATATTCAATATCTGTCAAAGTCTTAATTTTGCAGAAAGAATGGTAAAACTGATGCAGGAATGTTTGTTCCAGCATCTCGTATTCGCGAGATAGAGCCTGTCACATATACTTTACAAACACACATCTCTGCGTGGATTATAAAAAGAAAGGATCATGTATATGTACACAGAGCTAGTGGAGTAAGAGCACCAGATTCAAATAGGTATAGACTCGAAGGGAGAGACGTGTCGCGAGATGTGTGATGACAAGTATACAGTGACAGTCTCGAGTGCATATAATGCCGCGAGAGAGAGTAGTAAGAGACGAGGAGATGTGGGTTGGCCGTTACACAGCATCTTTCAAGACATTCACAAAAAGTCGACCTACACTCTCGATGTCCTTGAGGAGATCGTTGAACTTGCGGAAGCGATCGTTGTCGAAGACACCAAGTACCGGGGCCTGGGTAGTACGGGGCTTCGGTGTCGTCGTTGTCGTCGTCGTCGTCGTGGTTGTGGTGCTGGTCGTCGGTGCCGGACTGGACTTTGGCTGACGCGCAACGTTGCTGGCGTGGAGCTCGATCTGCCGGCTCGCCTCGGTAAGTCTACGCTCGAGCTCGGCGCGCTCGTCGCCCAACTTGCGCATCTCGACTTTGAGGTCGTGCTGAGCCATTTGGCAGACCTGCCATATGCCGTCCTTGGCGTGCTCGAGCTCCTCGGCGAAGCGCTTGGATAGCACCGCAGACTGGGAGCGCTCGGTCTCGAGGTCGGCCTCCAACTGGGCACGGCTCGACTCCAAGGATGAGCAGTTGCGACGAAGCTCGGCTAATTCCTCTTCCATGCGCGCTGCAGGGGCAATTGAATTACGGATATATATCTGCATGTTCCATTTATTTTATTTTTGTAGTTACGAGAATCGAGAAGTGACTTAATTTTTATTGGGGTACTCGGCTAAATCAACCTGTTTTTCTTCAGACTGCGGTAATACAAGGCACGATAAGTGGAACGAGGATGTGGGGGAGGAGACGCGTGTGCGGTGTCACGAGAGACCGAGCCGGCGTTCGAAATAGAGCGATTTTGTCAAATTATGCTAATATGCTCTTTAAAAGTATTACGAATTATCGCTCGAAATCGAGCGTTTCGTCAGAAACCGTCGAAATTTATTTAGCGAGCGAGATTGGATAAGGAGAAATTAAAACGAGTATGAATTTATGCAACTCTCGCGGTAAAAGTTGAAAAAGTAAGCGTTTTTTTTAAGTGTAACGCCAAAACACATTTGGCGAGCCATTTAGAAAAAGGAGCGCGCGTCAATGCAGAAACGTGTTTCGGCTCTTTCGCGAATTGCGTCATTTATCGAAAGAAACGAATTTGAAACGATATTTACCAATTCACGGCTAAATTCCAAAACAACATAATTTAGGTGTATTTAAAGTCACGTATAATGCCGCTCGAAGTGCCGGAGAAAAAAAATAACGCCAAGGAGAGAATACCAATTGTACGGTCTACTTTGTCGCGATAAAGAGGAAAAATTCCTGCTGAGTGTGCACCATCTGTTTGCCATTGTGCTCTTCCTCGCACCGGAAAGATAAAGTTTTTTTTCTCTCTCTCTCTCACTTTTCGCCCGGGTAATATAAAATGTAGACACACAAACACACACGCGCGCGTACACGTAAGGTGTTATATAGAAAAGGGGGTTGAGTAAAATATACGAGGTTGCGTCAGTAGTATAAAAGTGCCAACGACACAATCCGCTCTCTTACAAAATCCTATTTATCGCCAAAAGAGCCTGTGCGTGTATATTTATATTTACCGTTGTACGCTGTCTTTATCAATTCTGCCGTGTTTCTGTATTGTTCGGCCACCAATAGTTCGGCCTCCGTTGTATCTGCGCAAAAGAAAAACGTGTAAATTTCGTCGAATTGCGCAGATAAAAGCATAAAGACAGAGAGCCAAGGCAAACATTGACGGTATAGAGTTGGACATTGAGTAGAAGAGTCGCTTACGCAGCTGTAATAACTCGAACGAATTTACCTGCTTGGTCAGCGCGGATCCCTTGCGACTGGCCGAGAAACATGTATCCGCAGAGCACGAGGATCACGGCGCTGAGCAGACAGCAGAGCATTTGTAGCTGAAAAAACAACGAAATGAAAACTTTGAGTAGAGAACACAAGTTGGAGTTCATCACCACACCATAGCCATGTGTGTATGCATAACAAACGCGGCACTTTATATCACACGAGAATGAAAAAGAAGAAGCGAGCCGTCCCACTGTGTACGACGAGCATCCAAAGTAGGACGCTCGCAGTGTCGAACAGAACGGAGAACGAGTACACCCGGTATATGCGACTCGTATATAGGCACACTGTTGGCCTCGCTCGGTGCGTCTCCGACACTCCTTTATACGTTTCTCTCTCTCTCTCTCTCTCTCTTTCTCTGAAACGCGGCAGGCGGGTCGGAGGCGACAGCACAACACTCACATTCTTGATTTTTCGATTGCGCTGCTCGACGGCGAGTATGAGCTCGCCGATCTCGACGTGCTCGTTGCTCGCGTTCTGCTGCTGCTGATCACCGGGGCTGGGCAGGCCGGCCTCGACGTTCGGCTTGGCCGCCTCCTTCTGCCGCACGAGGTTGAATCCCAGTCGGCCCATGATTTGCGGGGCGTAGGCCTGCTCGTGTTCTTTCGGAGACGAAAACAAACTGTTCACTGAGCTGCGCGCCAGATGTGTATCCTATGGGGCCGCACGCAGTGGGTTACGTACGATCGATGCGGACGAGAGTAGGCGCCGAGAGTGACTGGGGAGAAACGCGCGACGCGGGGACCTGCAGCCAACGGCGACGGTATGCGGGAAAACGCGTTTGCGGCCGACGCTCGGCGGGCTTTCACGGACCGATTCTCCCCCCTCCTCTCTCGCTCGTTCTACGCGTCTCTCACTCTTCCGCTCGGAGAGCGTCGGTGTACTACGTATATATACAAGGCTACACAGCTCTGCTGCTTACAGAGGAGGTGTGTATAGAGCCATATACACGATTTCCGCTCGCTCTCTGTAATACACCGCTCTTTTCCGCGGCAGGGCGCATTTAGCTTTTACCCAACTCCATGCAATTACGCACACGAGGTACGCGAGCTGGTTATGCGCGGCTTTGGAAAGAAAGCAATATCGGTTCGAAGACTACACGGGCAAGATGCTTTCTTTTTTTCCCTACTCTGCGCGACGTTACGTGTAGCGTTAGTGTGTGTGTCCGTTTTCGACTCTGCTCGAGCGAATCCGAGGAATCGAGCGGGCGTCTTCAGTTGGTTGGAACCCTGTCGAAAATGTCCCCCTGGATTTCCAGGATGGAAATCCAGCTGGATTTCCAGGCGGGATTTCCAGTCACTCCCTGGATTCCAGCTGGATTTGTC